>JXCR01138455.1:152369-164260 GCA_002079205.1 Phalaenopsis hybrid cultivar | reverse complement strand
AGTAACTAATATATATATATATATATATTGAGTTTGAACCTATAGCATTATTATTATTATTTTTTGCTGATTTAATTTTTTATATAAAAATTCTTATTTGACCGATGTGTTCTTACCCTTTTTTGATATCTTAACAAACCTTAATTTTATGATATTTTTAATAGAAAAAAATTAATTTTTGTCCCTTTCAAATAATAAATATGATTTATTTATTCCATTAAAAAAAGCATTTGTCCTAATTAGTTCTTATAAATGCTGGAGCATTCGGAAGTAGTGTTGAGAATAAGAGGGAATACGGCCACTCGCATATTTTCTTATATATAGGCATTTTTGAAAAATGAATAGTGTTAAAAAAGTAAGTAAAATACAATAGAAAGAGTATTTTTCTTTCCTTTTTTTTTTTGTGAAAACACAATAATTTGTTTAAAAATAGTATTCCAAGAATAGTGTCTTTTAGATTATTTTTTATATTTCTTTTTTTTACTGAACTTATTGCGTATAATTTCTACTAATAATATACGTAATTCAATAATAAGGATGTAACTGAGCCAAGCCAACTCGAGATCTTGGTTAGGCTTGACTCAATAAGTGGCTCACAGATGAGCCACAGGGGGAATGCGATGGCAGCGACAGGACAATAGGATAACAAGAGGACACTTGTTTGGGGGTGCCTGTGAGGACATACTGTTAAAATTAGAAAATTGTAGTGAAGAATAGCAATGAATACTATTTTGGGGCATCTACAACAATGGGGGCAGTCGAGAGTGATGTAAGGAGAATATGGAAGAGGATATGAAAGATAATTATCACATAGAGACCAAGATACAGTCGAAGCACCACCTGGAATCCTAGGATACATCCCTTAAAGGGTAGAAAAGACGCCAGAGGCAGTTTTGATACAAAACACACTAAATACTCCAATCTACCCTAAAATAACACATATATATATGAAATGACTAGAACTGAATGAAAGGAAAGGAGGAAACTTGCTAAAAAATTGAATGAAATAGAAAATAAGGCCCTCAGTTCAGACGTACGTGTGATCACCAAATCACATGATCCCATGTATGTTTCATAAATAGGAGACACTCTGCTTCAGTATCCCAAGATCGAAGGAGCTTCAACCCCATCTATAAAAGCTTCTGACTTTTCATGGTTTTTTGTCAGGTCGGATATGTTGAAGATGATGAAGCTATTGTAACTTTCTGGTAAGTAACTTTTGCAGGTGTTGTTCAAAGCACATCTAGATATTATAAGTATACTACCTCATTTAGCACAACCTAATCCGAAGCTACTTATAGTTGTAGATTCTCATAAAGTAACTCTCAAGCACTTAAGGCTATAATATTCTTCTCCCTTTTTTCGTACTTGGTTGAATGTATTAAAAAAAAGTCTATTTGAAGAAATCAACTCTAGAAAAAAATCTATGAAAACCTAGACCAAATTGAAGTATATCCTTTAATCAGAGGCCTCTTCTTTTTATTCTTGTCTAAACGGAACTGAATCCCACTACAGGGCATTCTTTCTTTACAAAATCCTAAGGTACTTTTTGATGTTGTGCCTCATCGATCATTTTTTATTATTTTTCGCTGAATACAATGTTGAACTATTTTTAAACCACAAATGACTCCATATAGTCTTCCCAAAGTGTCGTAAAAGAATCTCTTCTCTAACAAATAATACCTCCTCAGTAAGGGAAACTAGGGAAGTATACTATATATGTGAACAATATGAAATTCTTTCATATTGGATTTCCATATGTCTAATATCAACTCCTCAAACTCATGTCTTTGTGCACATCTAATGGTTATCCAGCAGATGTTACGCTCAATGCCTATAAAATGGTAGTTTGAGGCACAATAATCTCATACCCTACATGAAGATCCATTATCCTAGACCAACTCTCTTCTAGAATAACTAATCTTAATTTAGTTGTAGTCACTTTCATGGGGTATGATGGAATGACTAATAGCTCGACTAGAAGTTGAGAATTCTCTCTTAAATCTTTATCTTCTCCTAGATAAATATTTGTTTATTCAACTACTCCTGATCATTGAAAGCAATCAATCTCTTGCTTACGTAATCTAATTCAACTTGTATAAATACATGACACTTTAAAATACTCTCTCACTAGGAAAAATTTTGGAATGCATATTGGTTCCACAGATTCTCCACCTAGAAATAGTTTCTTCCCATGAGAGGTTGGTTTGAATGCTGCTTTAGGTGACTCTGGTTGTAAGATTAAATGGTCATCTGATGTTGCCTCCTTCCCAAAGTGGCGTAAAATAATCTCTTCTCTAACAAATAAGACCTCCTCAGTAGGGGCAACTCGGGAAGTATACTATATATATGAACAATATGAAATTCTTTAATATTGGATTTTCATATGTCTAATATCAACTCCTCAAACTCATGGTCTTTGTGCACATCTAATGGTTATCAAGTAGATGTTGCGCTCAATGCCTATAAAAGGGTAGTTTGAGGCACAATAATCTCATACCCTACATGAAGATCCATTATCCTATACACACTCTCTTCTAGAATAACTAATGTTAATTTAGTTGTAGTCACTTTCATGGGTTTGATGGAATGACTAATAACTCAACTAGAAGTTGATAATTCTCTCTTAAATCTTTATCTTCTCCTAGATAAATATTTGTTTATTCAACTACTCCTTGACCATTGAAGGCAATCAATCTCTTGCTTATGCAATCTAATTCAACTTGTATAAATACATGACACTTTAAAATACTGTCTCACTAGGAAAAATTTTGGAATGCTGATTGGTTCCACACATTCTCCGCCTAGAAATAGTTTCTCCTCATGAGAGGTTGGTTTGAATGCTGCTTTGGGTGACTATGGTTATAAGATTAGATGGTCATCCTATGATGTTGCCTCCTTCCAAAGTGGCGTAAGAGAATCTCTTCTCTAACAAATAAGACCTCCTCAGTAGGGGTAACTCTGGAAGTATACTATATATGTGAACAATATGAAATTCTTTAATATTGGATTTCCATATGTCTAATATCAACTCCTCAAACTCATGGTCTTTGTGCACATCTAATGGTTATCCAACAGATGTTGCGCTCAATGCCTATAAAAGGGTAGTTTGAGGCACACTATTCTCATACCCTACATGAAGACCCATTATCCTAGACCCACTCTCTTCTAGAGTAACTAATGTTAATTTAGATGTAGTCACTTTCATGGGGTATGATGGAATGACTAATAGCTAGACTAGAAGTTGAGAATTCTCTCTTAAATCTTTATCTTCTCCTAGATAAATATTTTTTTATTCAACAACTCCTTGATCATTGAAAGCAATCAATCTCTTGCTTATGCAATCTAATTCAACTTGTATAAATACATGACACTTTAAAATACTCTCTCACTAGGAAAAATTTTAGAATGCAAATTGGTTCCACACATTCTCCACCTGGAAATAGTTTCTCCCCATGAGAGGTTGGTTTGAATGCTGCTTTAGGTGACTCTTATTGTAAGATAAGATGATCATCCTATGATGTTGCCTCCTCACTTTTGAATTTATGGTCTAAAGAACCTGTTTGTAATGAATCTGAAGGTATTTATGTTGTTTCTCTCATTTCATCTTGGACCACAAAGTAAATTCCTTACTCTATTATCAATATCGAGAATAGTCGAACTCTCTCACCAAAAGAATGCACTCTTTTTTAACTTGTTGGTTGCTAGTTTCATCTTTCCATTCGGTAAGACGTCTTGGTACTCAAAGAAACATTCCAATGTTAGAAACCACTTGTTGAACTTGTCTGGATTGATGTGGTTTTCAAAATATGGTAAATCCACATTTACTTCAAAAGCTTGGTCTCTCTAACATTTCATGCAAAATCTTTGAGCTAGTGGTTCTTCATCTCAGGAATCAAATAGAATTTATGTAACTCATTCGAATTTCTCACAAATGTCATCATATTCTTTCCCCTCGAGGAAGATTTTAACTATTGTCTGGCGGTGTCTTGGTTAAAGTTTGGGGTTTGGGCAGGTGGGAGATGGTGTTTATGAATGATGTTGTGAGTTAGAGAAAATTTTTTGAGTAGTCAGTTTAAAAAATCAGTAAATAGAAGGAATTTGTGTGGAAATATGGTTGGGTATTTATATATGTCAGAAATCCTAGGATAGGACTAGAGTTAGACAATCTCTAATACCAAATGATATCAGAGTTAACCGAAACACTAATAAGAAATAAATATTATTTATGAAAAAGCCAAATGGTAGTTACAACCATCACACTGAAATGCAAAATAACAACACACACATAACACATAAAACAAACTAAATTGAATTGAAGGTGGTACTCGTTACAATTGGCAGTCTAGAAAGGTGACATTAGATACTTGTTGTCCTGGGTGGCCATAAGGAGATTGAAAGCTTGATATCAATTAAAATAGTGAATAAAGGTGGTTCTAGACAACATTAACTCCATAAGAAAGCTTGAATAGCAGGAAAAATAGCCACAGAGAGTGGGGGAAACAACTGTGAATGCTAATAAGGTAGATACCAGCAAGAGAGAAGTGAGAAGAGCGGTTGGGAGTGTTGGAGGTGAGGGATATTGGTGTTTGGAAGGCAAAAACTGCATGTTAACATCAAATAGATGTTCTTTTGTGTAGCGAATGTGTTAGGGAATGATGGTGGTAGTGATGGGAGATGCGAAGTCTGAGGAAAAGAAAGAAGATGACTGTATAGGGCAGCACCAACAAGGACAAGAAGCTATAAATGAAAAACTGTGGTGAAAAATAGCAATGAATGATGTTTTGATTTGGTTGCAACAATGGAGGGATGACTTAGAGCGACATAGGAAGGATGCAGAAAGAGATATGAAGGATAACTACCACCTAAAGATAAAGATACAACTGAAGACCCATATGGAACCTTAGGATACATTCCTTGAAAGGAAGAAGAGATGCTACAGGTTCGATAGAAAATGCACCAAAACTCCTTTCCAACCCTAATGCAACACATACATAGGAAAAATATATAAAAGAAAGAATAAAACTTGCTAAGGATTGTAAACGAATAAAAAAATAAGGTCACTCAGTTTGGCTCTGGGTCATTAATGTGAGCTAGGTGCGACGATATCACGTAATCCTGCATTTGCGTTGTAAGCAGGAGAGGCGTCACATGTCAATAAGATTACATGATTATGTTAAAATTCTAATTGCTACTATAAGTCATGAAATCATAAATTTATTCTACTATAAGTCNTTGTCACCGGCAGGCTGCCAACCACTACAAGCCTCTGTCAGCCACTACTAAGAGCTATTGCTTGCAACCACCGCTTGTAGCATTCCGCCCACCCCTAACCACAACTGAACTCTACCGACCTTTGCTCTAGCCTGCTACTACTGGTCACCGTAGGAAACCGTAGAAACTTCAGCCACCACACACCCTTGCCAGCTCTTGGTTGTTAGCGGCCACCGCGATCACTGTTTACTGACCGCCCCATAATTCATGCAATGTCTCACATATTTAGAAATATATATTTTTAGTCGATTTTAAGCACATTAAAAAGAATATGAAATCATAAATTTATTCTACTATAAGTAAAAAAATTTCAAATTATTTCAAACACAGTATCTTATTTATACATTATTATATCCATTTAATACAATATTACCTTTTCAGTAAACCAAAAAGCCATTAAAAACGCATAATGAAACGAAATCGAAACATAGAATATTTAAAATTAATATTAATTAATAAGTTTTAATGTGCTCCCTAAAATTATTGTTTACTGCCCTTCAAAATTTAAGCATGTGCGAGAGAAACGTCCCTGCTATTTAATGACATCCATTGATCCCCGTGAAGCTAAATCTTAACCGTTCAAAATTTTTCATCTCCGTCGGGACAGCAAGAGCCGCGGCTGCTCTATTTTGACCGTTCAGCGGCCGAAATGTTGAAAAGCGGACCGCCCCATCATCCCTTCTTCCACGTATTTCTTCGCTCACNCATCTCCGTCGGGACAGCAAGAGCCGCGGCTGCTCTATTTTGACCGTTCGGCGGCCGAAATGTTGAAAAGCGGACCGCCCACATCTCTTCTTCCACGTATTTCTTCGCTCACAATCAGATTTTTTTTTTTTTGATGAAAATAAGTTAGAAAACATTTAATGTTATTTAAGAAAAATACAATTTCAATAATGAACTGGAAGTATTAAGAATTTGAAAATTTTCATTAATTGATCTGCCAAATATTTAGGTGACTCAATTTAAAGGTATGTTTGGAGATAGATAATCAGCTTATCCTGAAACGTAGCCCGCGGGTCGACCAGCTACTTGTGTTTAGTGTAACAAACTCAAACACAACAGTCAATATTTTTAAAAAAATACGTAAATCAAATGGTTAAAATGTGTTTTAAAAAATGTAGCCCCACTTATAACCTACCCCAAAGCCCTAAGGGTTCACGTTTTATGGACTACATCATTCCCATTCACACACACAAATGTCGCTCAAAACATATGTTGGTGCGGCGCGGCGTACCAGACACCGAGAAGATAATGGTGGCAGGTTCTACGTGTAAGCGAAGCGTTGACTTTTGAAGCCTTCATTCCAATAGTAAACCTACACGTCAGCATAAGGTGCACCAAAATTAGTAGAAAAAAATAAATAAGGAGGNTTTTTTTTTTTTTTTTTGGTGAAAATAAGTTAGAAAACATTTAATGTTATTTAAGGAAAATACAATTTCAATAATGAAATGGAAATATTAAGAATTTGAAAATTTTTATTAATTGATCTGCCAAATATTTAGGTGACTCAATTTAAAGGTATGTTTGGAGTAGCCTGTAGATAAACAGCTTATCCTGAAACGTAGCCCGCGGGTCGACCAACTACTTGTGTTTAGTGTAAAAAGCCCAAACACAACAGTCAATATTTAAAAAAAATAGGTAAATCAAATGGTTAAAATGTGTTTTAGAAAATGTAGCCCCACTTATAACCTACCCCAAAGAGTCCTAAATATTCACGTTTTATGGACTACATCATTCCCATTCACACACACAAATGTCGCTCAAAACATATGTTGGTGCGGCGCGGCGTACCAGACACCGAGAAGATAATGGTGGCAGGTTCTACGTGTAAGCGAAGCGTTGACTCTTGAAGCCTTCGTTCCAATAGAAAACCTACACGTCAGCATAAGGTGCACCAAAATTAGTAGAAAAAAATATATAAGGAGGTAAAGAAGGCTTTTTACACATCTTTTAAAATTAAGTGAAATAATTCCAATCATATTATTTTAACAATTAGATACAGAGCCTCCCAAACTTTGCTATTTATAAATCAATCATTTTGATATATTTTTTTATCTATCAAATTGATATATTTAATCATGTAATGATTAAAATATGATAAATTTTGATATTTGGATAAAAATNAATCATATTATTTTAACAATTAGATACAGAGCCTCCCAAACTTTGCTATTTATAAATCAATCATTTTGATATTTTTTTTAATCTATCAAATTGATATATTTTAATATTTGGATAAAAAATTGAAAAATGGACGAAAAAGGATGCTTGATTTGTAAATAGCAATGACAATTGCCCCTGAAATTTAATGCAAATGATAAAAGAATTTAATTTTTTTAATTTTCTAATTAATTATCTTTTATAAAATTCCGAATAAATACGGAATTAAGAAGCATTAATGAATCATATTTAGAAAGATTTTAAAAATGGGTGTGAACATTTTTCCGCTCTGTGTCCGGCTGAGTTGGACCGATTCGGACGGCTAGGATTTCCAGTGGCATCCGATATGATTCCGGCAATTAAAAGCTGGGCCGATTCGGTCCATCCCACCGCGGCATCACCGTAGCTCATAAAATCGCACATCCGCGTCCTTCGTTTCTTCCGCCGCCGCACGATTACTTCCTCCCCGACTCTTTCTCTTCTAAACGCTCTCGTTTTACAGTTAGAACCTTAATTTTCACTGAAGAAATCTCTTTCTCTCTCCATCCCTTCCTCCCTTCCTCTGATCTCGATGCTAGATGAGGATTCCACTGACCGCCGCCACCGCTGCGGCTGTTTTCCTCATTGTTTTTGTTACGCGGGTGGAGGGATTTGGCTCCGCCGCCACTATGGCCGTTGTGGATTCTTCAGGGACAGTCTGTGGGATCCTCGCCGGTGCCAAAACGCGGGGCATTCAATGCGCGCGAGCAGGGCAGGAGGCGTTCTCCGTATCACCAAACACCTCCTATGAGTCGATCTCTGGTGGCCGTGACTTCTTCTGCGGGCTTCGGTCCGGCGGACTCAGCTTCTTCTGTTGGAGCGTCACCAATTCCTCCTCCTCATTCCTCCCCGCTAAGCGAGTCTATAAGGGCTCCGCTGCCATCACCGACCTCAGCGTTGGCGAGAATCAAATTTGCGCCTTTGATAAGAGAAATACAGTAATCAGGTGGTGGCGTGGGGATGGAACATTTCCGCTAGCCGCCGCCGGAGTTTACCAGTCGCTTACCTCAGGTAGAGGGTTTTCTTGCGGGATTGGGAATAACAACCACGTGCGATGCTGGGGAAGCCGTGGCTCCTACATCGAGAGCGCGTTTCTGAATGTTTCGATGACGAGCATCGTTGCTGGAGATTCCCATGTCTGCGGAGTTACTATTTCAGGTTTGTTGGTCTGCAGGGGAAGCAACAGTTCCGGTCAATTGAACGCTCCATCCGGAGATGCCTTCGAGTTTTCTGGTCTAGCACTCGGGCTGAATCATTCGTGTGCTATAAAGCAGCCGAACGGGACTGTCCTCTGCTGGGGGGGCGTCGCCGGAGAACGGAGTTATTCTCCCGTGGAAGGCACCTTCTTCGAATCTATCGTCGCTGGTGGTGACCTCACCTGCGGTTTGATCACTGAGAATTTTACAGTGCTGTGCTGGAAAGCAGATCGCCTCAATACATCCGTTACCGTTTTGCCTCTACCTAAAATTCTTCCGGGAATCTGCGTTTCTGAAAAGAGCTCCTGTAAATGTGGCATCTTTCCTGATTCAGAGTCACTCTGTTCTGGTTCTGGGATCATTTGCAGGTCCTGCGGGGCTCCTACTATAACCTTGTTTCCACCTCCTCCACCGTTAGCAGCACAACCACCTACTTCGCCGCCGCCTTCAGCATCTCCGTCGTCGAAGACGAGCAAAGCGTGGCTTGCCTACGCCATAATTGGGTCTATTGGGTCCTTCCTCGGGCTGTGCGCCATCCTGTATTGCGTATGGGCCAGCATTTTCCGGCGAAAGAAAGTCCACAATTCCGTGCAGCCCACAATCTCCCGCAACGAAAACGCTGCAGCAGCAAACCACGCCGACTCATCCGCCGTCACAATGCCAAGCCCCTTCACCTCCCCCTCAGGATCAAAATCCCGTATTTTCCGGCGACATGGCTCCCGCATCATGCGGCGACAACGCAGCGGGCCTTCCTCCTTCAAAGACCGCGCAGAGGTGTTTTCCTTCGCCGACCTCTCCTCTGCCACCAAAAACTTCTCCCTCGAATTCAAACTCGGCGCCGGCAGCTTCGGCACGGTCTACAAAGGTAAACTCGCCGACGGCCGTGAGGTCGCCATCAAACGCAGTGAATCCAATTTGAAACCCAAAAAAATCGAGGAGAAAGAAAGCGCCTTTCAGTCCGAGCTCGCTTTCCTCTCACGCCTCCACCACAAACACCTGGTAGGCTTCGTGGGCTATTGCGAGGAGAAAGAAGAGCGCCTCCTAGTATACGAGTACATGAAGAACGGCGCCCTGTACGACCACCTTCACACCCGTGCCGCCGACGCAGGGAAGCTGAATTCGTGGGGAATAAGAATTAAAGTCCTCCTCGACGCATCGCGAGGAATCGAATACCTACACAGCTACGCCGTGCCGCCGATCATCCACCGAGACATCAAGTCATCGAACATATTGCTCGACGGCGAGTGGGTCGCAAGAGTATCGGACTTCGGCCTTTCACTCATGGGACCGGAAGTGGAAGGAGGACACATATCGATGAGGGCGGCGGGGACGATGGGTTACATGGACCCGGAGTACTACGGTCTACATCACCTGACGACGAAGAGCGACGTGTACGGCTTCGGTGTTGTGATGCTTGAGGTATTAACGGGGAGGCGGGCGATATTTAGAGAAGGGGAAGGAGGGGAACCGCTGAGCGTGGTTGATTATGCAGCGCCGAGCATTGCCGGCGGAGAGCTTGGGCGGGTGCTCGACCCACGGGTGGCGCCACCGGGGCCAAGGGAGGCGGAGGCCGTTGAACTGGTGGCGTACACCGCCGTTCACTGCGTGAGCTTGGAAGGGAAAGACCGACCGGCAATGTCGGATGTGGTGATGAATTTGGAAAGCGCGCTTGCGCTGTGCGAGGCGTCTAATGGGAGCGGATCCAGTAATAGCATTTCTTTCGTTTCTTTGGATTGATTGTCCTTAGTAATCACCATTAATTCGATTTCTCCTTGCTCTTAGCCGGTGGAAATTAAGTTCATTGAGGGGTTTTTTTTCTTTTTTTTTTCTGAAATTTTCGTTTTTTTTTCTTTTTTGTTTTAATTCTATGATGTACTTAAATTTTTTTTAGTACATTTGTACATGATTCATAAAATTCTGAGATTTTTGGCGGATGGAACGGAAAAGGTGAAGGTTTTTGTTTTTCTTTTTGTTTATATTAACATTTTTTAAATTGCAAAATTGCAATTTTAGTCTCCATTTGTTGTTACATGGCTGTGCTTTTATTTCTGTATATATTTTTTTAATTTTGCCATAGATATTCGATCTGCACCGTCGATCACCTCAAAAATGTATTTTTTTTTTTAAATTTTGATTGTGGTGATCGACGGTGAAGATCGAACATCACATGCATCTAATGTCCGTACGGAATAATTCTTCCTCTGATTAAGTTTTGATCAAAGTTGGATGTAGAAAGTAAATATGTCACATAATTTTTTAATGTATGTATAATAGTATTTTATAATAGGAAACCTTAGAATGGTTGTAAATCATAAATAAGAAAAGGAAACCTTTGAAGGCTTTATCTAAAATGTAGGAATATTCTGATTCATTTGATGCATACTATTTAATGCATATAATAGCTTGCCATTATGGATTATGAATTTTAAAAATTTATTTTATAAATGACACCATAAATTCATAATACAATTTAACAATCATTAAACCTTGGCAAGATTGTTTTTGAAATCATTAAATTTANCCATCATGGATTATGAATTTTAAAAATTTATTTTATAAATGACACCATAAATTCATAATACAATTTAACAATTATTAAAACTTGGCAAGATTATTTTTGAAATCATTAAATTTGCTTTAAATAAATACAAAATAAGGGTAAAATAATTATTATATACTATTTTAATTTAAAAATTTTAAAGCAAATTCAAACCAAAATTTAGTTTTTTCCCCAATGTGTTGGTCTATCTAACCATAAAGATGATACGACTTTCTGCTCTTTTTCAATGAAAAGGAGGTGCTCATCTTCAGTATTCAAAGACGAGCCTTTGAAGTCTTGACTGATGAGTGCTCTTCAAACACTTGGAGTAATGGCTCCCAACTGCCTCGGTTTGCACGAACTGGTCTTTCCCACCTGCAAAATCCCATTTTTATATGTCCATCGTTTAAGAAAAAATTTTCTTTTACACTCAAATTTTAATTAAATTACGGATTCATGAATTAAACATCTCCTGGTTCACGTAACATGAACAGAAGCGTGGGGAAGCTTCATGCTGACAATAAGGCATTCTAGAAATGACTAAAAAGTGGTTTATGGGAAGACAACTGACTGACTTTGCCGACGGTAGTCTGACTGACCTTATCGTTGGCCGTTGACGAGGACTTTTCTTTCTATCTTTGACCCAAAAGCAATCAAAGAAGATGTTTGCTTTTCCATTTTTT
>JXCR01138455.1:120793-151681 GCA_002079205.1 Phalaenopsis hybrid cultivar | reverse complement strand
AAAAAATTTCAAATTATTTCAAACACAGTATCTTATTTATACATTATTATATCCATTTAATACAATATTACCTTTTCAGTAAACCAAACAGCCATTAAAAACGCATAATGAAACGAAATCGAAACATAGAATATTTAAAATTAATATTAATTAATAANTTTCAAAGGGATTTTGTTAGATCTTTTGTTTGTTTTTCTTAAATGGAAGCAGAATGGTGATGAAAAACAAAAGAAGTCCAGAATAGGTCAGATATTTATTTTAAAGGGAAATGCTGACGTTGTTTGATTTTAAGCATGCTGGCAATGGGTCTGGGAATTTGGTGGTGATTTGGTTTAGGGTAAGAGTGTTGAATAGATGTATTTGGGCAGGTATGTAGTAGGAATGATTTATCTTTCTCGTTCTACTTATTTTAAAACCTTTACATTTGTGTTTGATCTCCTTGGGACATGTATTTCACCACTAATGATTGCACGGATTGTTCGTGATTTGTGAAATTTGTTTAAGAAAAATTGTTTCAAGATTTTACATTTAATGATTACAAATGTGTGTTTTTCGATTAACAATGTTGCATCAGTTTTTTGATAAATTTTTACTACCCTCACATACATGCACGCTTACTTGAAATTTTTTTTTTTTTGGAAATTATGGGCCGCTCTCAACACAACTTAGTTATATAAAAATTAAAACTTATAAGAAAATGATTAAACATAATTTTTGTTGTAGATGTCATCATTGCTCTTCAAAATGCTTAGGGGAAGCATGAGATTAGAAATTCTATCTAGGACAAAATGTCCGGTTGAACTCCAAAACCAAGACTGATGTCTAAAAGCAGCCAAAATCATTATCAACTAGCAAGAGAATGAAACATGTAAATAAAAAATAATTGACAACGTTAATTTTATCCAAAAAAAAAAGGAAATATTATCCAAAACAACCCATAAAAAGAGAATATGGTGAAGGAAACTAGCTGGTAAGCAAAAGTAGTGCACCAATCAATAGTGTAAAATAGTCGTAGCTGATAATTATCACCATACATCATATAATTCAACCAAAATACAGAAAAGTCCATCAAAGCAAAAAAGTGACATGCACTGTTAAGTATGGAACCGAGAGCGCAAAATGTAAGAAATTTTTTCCAGAATGCATAAATGCACTCACAAGTACTCCTAAAGTGAATTAGAATATCAGCCAATTCCATATATATTGCATAAATTCCATTTAAAACAACAATAATAAGGTTATGGTGAATGGTTGCGAAGGTTGTAAAGAAAACAAGGAGGGAGGGAATATGAGAGTAAAACACCCGCTTTGTACTTTTGCATTTAATAGCACACTTAATGTGATTTAACACTGTCTCCTCGTTAGAGGTAATACTCTTGAAAGTACGAGCATTCCTTTCAAACCAAACATAATGAACAATAACTTGTATGGCAAGAAGAGAGAACCTCTTGGAGATATTGCAACTTAAATAGTCAGCAATAGAGAAATATTATTGAAAAGTACACTCCATATAAATAATTAATTAAAGTGGAGAGCTTAATTTTAGTAGTTGAAAGGATTAGGGGCAGTAAAAAAAGAGATGAGCATGTGTTTCATGACTATATTTGCAAAAAATGCAAATATTTTGTAAGTTGTAGATGTAGATATCAAAACATCAGTGGTCATGAGCCCATTATTTAAAATTTTCCAGGTAAAAGTAGAAAAAATTAGAGAATAACATTTAAATCATATTAATTTATTTCAGGTCGCAACAGGGGAATCAAAGTAAAGGAAATTGTAAATCTCTCAACGAGCAATAACAGGCTTGCCCAAACAAGCACAATTCAGAATGAGGGTAACACATTCTGTGTTGGTTTGATGATTATAGGAAAGTGCCCAAACAATTGAAGATATTCATGCAAAAATAGGAGTAGTTTGAAGAAAACCAAACCATGCCAATATAGAGCTACCTGAGTGCACATAAAGAGAAGGTCCATCCACCAATGGATTAAAGAAGAAAGAGATCTGACTCATGTTTGTTACCTAAAATTTAAAGCCTTCTATGAACCTTTAAAAGCTTTAAGCACTTCTTTTCAATGCACAAAATGAGAGCCCTTGCCAACCTGAAGTAAAGAACCATAATAGTGAAAGAACCATATAGAGATAATAGAGCCATAATTGCAAATTCTCCATATAAGCTTAGTTTTGCTCATGATATTCAATGCATTAAGGTTTGGAAGTTCCAACCCACCGCAATGTCTAGCCTTTGTTGCTATGTTACAGGCTACAGTATGCATTTACTGTTTGAGCCACTAAAAAAATAGGAATTTATTAATGAGAGATGAAATAGTCTTTCTCAAGCCTTTAGGAAGAGAGGTGGCTCTTAACCAATAATGTAGATAACTCCAGATATTGTATCTAATAAGTTGGAACCTCCCTGCAAAGGAGAGTAACTTCTGCTTCCATCAACACAAAGCGGATTACATTCTCTCAAGTACTGTAGGATAGCTATAGACTCTAGATGAGTGTATAGTACTGCCAAGTTATTTCTAAGGGAGTGGTTTTAACTGATAGCCAATCATATCACTTAAATAAGAACATTTATGAGGAGGAACATATTTATAAAAGCAAATAGAAAATTTAGCAGGATTAGCTTGAAGATTGGTTGCCACCTGAAAAGTGAAAAGAGGCTGAGATAACTCCAAAATGAACTGAGAGTTGGCTTTGCAAAATACTGATGAATCATCTGCATGAATGAGAAGATTGATGGCTAGAAAAACAATATTCATAGAATGTCAAGTATTATCTTGCAAGCATGCAAAAGAGTCCATCATAATAGTAAAAATGTAGAGTGATAAGGGACAACCCTATCTTAAGTTAGTAGAGGAATTGAAAAACCCGCGAAGCTCACATTGCAACATAATAGAAAATGGGATTTGATCCGTACATGCCTTAATCCAAGAAATGAATTGAAGAGTAAAGCCTATCAGATTTATTTGTTATAAATTCTGTTTTGAAGCGTCAAAGAATATTTTCCTAACATTTGCATCACCCTACTAGGCATATCAAAATATTTCCAATAGTTCAACGTGACTAACCCAATTGATTTTACCATAACTCTCACGATTCATTATGGTTGACAACACATTCTAACATTTCTCTTGACCAAGATGAACAGTAAATGAAGATATGAAGGTTAATCATTACATTAAAAAAAATGTGTTTTCACTACACTTAACATTCCTACACATTCTACTTAATCATCACAAGGTATGGTAAAGAGTACTACTCAAAAAGCATGATGAGCATACCACAAAGTGTCATTTGAAAAAAAGAGAATTCCACTAAATGGTATGTTTAAGGAAATACAACAAATGAAATACAAAATCACTTATCTTCTTCTCCTTTGCAACAACTTGAAGATGCTCCACCAAATACTTCTCTGACTATCGCTCCTGAAGTATTTCCCTATCCTCAACACAAGAAGAAAAAGAAGGAACAAAACTCTACAACAAATACAACCTTCTCCTTACGTTACCACTCAACTCTTCCCAAAATACTCAATCTAAGCCAAATTTTCATCAATCCATCAACAACACTGATACATACATATTTATAAACTCTATTCTCATCACAAGAAACCACTCCACAACCTCCTAGCAACTCCCAACTGCAGGCTCCCAAATAGCCCAAAACTGCTCCAAGCAGTTGCTGGAGTCTAAGCGCTAGTCTTTCATTTTGCAAAACTAGGCTTGACACCTAGGTGCCCATGTGTCTGGTGCCTAGGAGCTAGTATCACAGTTCCTAGGCACCCAGTGGTTGGTGCCTCGACTCTAACCTCTCAAGTTGCTAGGCTGAGACTAGCGCCTAGTCGCCAGACTCCTGCATGCTTCATTGCTTTAAGTATCCTCCACAATGCTCCACTTCCAATACCTATTGGTGTAAAACATAAGAGAATTTAAGCATTCTTATCTGCACATCCATATACTTGTGCATTTTATGGTTAATCTAATCCAAATCTCCAAACTAAGAGCATGATGCTTAAACGTCAAACAATGGGTGTATAGGCGTCCATCTAATCTAATTCTATCTGCTTTAACAGGAGATCTCGACGCTTTGGTGCCAGACAATGTGTGCATAGGTGCCTATCCATCATATTAGATGCCCCATCCCGAGAACCATACACAGGCGCTACAAATTGGACTCTTAAGCACCAAAGTGCATCTGCATTAGAAAAGGGAGAGCCTTTGCACTCCAACTTACAGTGTCTTTAATCGCTTCTATGTCAATGCTTCAAAATGATTTTTGCCCATTTTAGTTACAAGTAGTTTGTCTGACTTGGTGATCCAAAGTTGGGATAGTCGAAGGGTGAGAGCTATTAGATCAATCATCTAATGGAGGGTTAAACATGTATAAGCGGGGGAAAACAGAATGAAGGAATGGTGCTGTCAAATTTTCTTCAAATCTTTAGAGCTGACAAAAGAACCTCCTCTTCTTCTTTAGAGATTTCTCAGAGAGAGAGAGAGAGAGAGAGAGCGATCTACTAGGAGTTGGAAATGATTCTGTGAGTGGATCTGTAAGTAATGTTGGAGAGGAATAGGAGTACTATAAAAGAAAGGAACTTCAAACTTTCCTTTGTTTGTTTTCTTTTCTTGAACCTTCGTAATTTTCATTGATTTGAATGAAACGAATTATGGATTCTGTGTTACAAAGCATGCAAATGAACTATTTTTTTTCTCCCTTGAATTGATAAATAGAAATTCTAGGTTTTGGTGAATTATATGTGACTTGTCTAACTTATACAATGGTGGAAATTCTCTTCTTAATTTTAGTTTACTTACAAACTGCCAATTTATTAAGTTAACATTTTAATGAACTTTGTGATGTAGAAGCATCTTTAGTGGAACATTTGGGGGGAATTCTACTGAACTACAAAAAATAGGAATATTACTCACGGTTTCTTGGACTCACTTCAATGGAGATTCATTCTCTCACTAAAAACTTCACAATATAGAATTAGGATTAGTAGCTTTTATTAAAACATCCATAATTGAATCTTCATGCTAGGACCGACAAATATAGACTAGAACTTTTTCTTATTAGAATTTAACTTGTTCCATGTGAGATCAACAACCAGAACTTCATTCCAGATACTATTGATATTACACATTTACTTGAGTGAGTTGCCAGTGCTTCACCACACTTGGTGGGTATCGAAGCACGAGCTCAATATTAATTTTGCCTGCCACTGACTGAATATTGATCTTAGAGCTCATGGCTATGTAGTGGAGAATGCACCAAGTTGCCATGACCTTGGCTAGACCCACAAAGTGGATGTACAAAATTTACTAGAGGAGGGTTTATCAAAGAGGTAAGTGCCTTAATTGGATCGTAAACATCATCTTGGTCAAGGAAGTGAATAACAAATGACCAATATGCATTGACTTTACAAACCTAGACCCAAGGACAACTATCCAAACCAATGAATTGATTTCGTGGTGGATTTGGCGACCATACATATAGTGATGAGCTTTCTCAATGCCTTTTATGGCTAACACTTGATTAAGATGCATCGTGTCATTAGTGAGTAAATTGTATTCATTATTGGGAATGGACTATACTGTTAAAATTTAGTCTTTCTTATCAAATTATTTTGGGTTACATAATAAAGATTAATTGTTGTAATTTTAAAACTAAAAGAAAAAAAAATATTGATTTTTATATTAATGATATATTATTAAAAAGTAAACCCCTACACACCATATACAAATCATTAAACAAATATTTGCAATCCTACAAAATATCAAATGAAGCAAAATCCCTTTAAATGATTTATCTTGCGCAGTGGAGAAAAGTGTCTAAAATATCTTCAAGGTGCATAGATTGAGGATATGTTATTGTACAAGGAATGCCATCCGTTCAACTAAAAACTAATCATCAGACTCCCTAATTTTCTTCATATTAGATATATATGGTCCTGTTCTCAATAGATGGAAGATTAGTCCTCATTATTTGCATTATACTTAAATACAACTCACCCAAGATGACATTAGAAATCTCATTTTCTTCATTTATACCAAGACATACTTCTCAGTAGGGGTGTAAATGAGCCGAACACGAGCAAGCCCAGGCTCAACTTGTGTTCAGCAGTTTATATTTCGAGCTCAAAAAGTGTGTTCATGTTTGTCTCGTTTGTTTAGCGAGTCGAACACGAGCCGTTCACGAACAAAGATTCATTTTGACAACCCTAATCACGTAGGCATAAGATGTTAAGGATTGGGGCAAAGTTTAAAAATCATTTGAATCTAAATTAATAATTTTTATTCTATTTTCTTCGTTAATACTTTTAATTGATTATACATCTTCTTAGCCTTGTAGTCAATTAATTTTTTTTAAAAATACTACTCATCCAATATATATATATATATAATTGATTAGTAGTATTTCAAGCCAAAACGAGCCGAACACGAATGAACAAATATTAGTTCGTGTTGTTCGTGTTCAGCTTGTTAACTTAGCAAACGAGTCAAACACAAGCTTCTTAATAAGCCGAACACGAACTATTTACGAACAACGAGCCGTTTCGACAGCCCTAATTCTCATAAATTTTTATTTACATTCCTTCTGACTCATTCAAATAATAATAATAATAAAACTCAAATACATTCATGCTGTACGACAAACACCCTTATCCTGCCAGCACATTGACGCTCCCCATAAAAGAAAGAAAAAAAAAATTGTACAGAGGTCACTGCCAAACAGCCGAAGAAGAATTAAAAAGCAATAACATATTCTAACACTCTTGATCTTTCNGCCGAACACGAACGAACAAATATTGGTTCGTGTTGTTCGTGTTCGGCTTGTTAACTTCTTAACGAGCAAAACACGAGCTTCTTAACGAACCGAGCATAAACTATTCACGAACAACGAGCAGTTTTGACAGCCCTACTTCTCAGAGCCGCTCAATAAATTTTTATTTACATTCCTTCTTACTCATTCAAATAATAATAATAATAAAACTCAAATACATTCATGCTGTACGACAAACACCCTTATCTTGCCAGCACATTGACGCTCCCTACAAAAGAAAGAAAAAAAAATTGTACAGAAGTCACTGCCAAACAGCCGAAGAAGAATTAAAAAGCAATAACATATTCTAACAATCTTGATCTTTGACAGCCTAAATGCCCCGAAAGCCAATGGAGAAACAAAGAGTGCTTCCACACAGGCCAAGTCCGTGAAACGTTTTTCAATTGGTAGGTAGAGTGATGATGAATCGGCGGCTCAACTGTTTACTTTCTGATGTTTCCAATCTGTTTTTTTATTTATAATGCAAGATTTGGTCCCAACGTCTTTCTTGTGATATAAGCAATCATCAGCAAAGTGAAAAGCCAATGCATTTATGATTGCATTTATCATGGGAATATAAAACTTAATCTAAAATATATGATTAGTCATTAATTATTTTGAGTAATCAAGTTTAANAACGTCTTTCTTGTGATATAAGCAATCATCAGCAAAGTGAAAAGCCAATGCATTTATGATTGCATTTATCATAGGAATATAAAACTCAATCTAAAATATATGATTAATCATTAATTATTTTGAGTAATCAAGTTTAATATTTGAAAAGCACATTCAAAATGATTGTAAGTTTGTCTAGTATTTTATTAACAGATTTTTAGAATAGTAAGGATGAACTTCATAATTAGGATTATTTTTTAATCAATCAATTAAAATTAATGTGTGGTTAATCATAAGTTTGATGAATAATCCAGCCTATTAAAAGATTCACATTGTCATAGTTAACAAATTTTATGAGAATATGAAAAAGTATGAGAATTTGATGAGATTGCCTTGGATTTTCCGTTTTAAATGGTCTCCTCTCGGCCCACCACGACGGCTTTGAATTGTACAAAACATTGTTAGGCTTTCGGTGGTTAAGTATTTATCTAATAGGGCCCATTTTTATCAACCTTGTGTGGGTGGGTCATACAATGTGCAAGAAATGAGTTTTTCTTTTGTTTTTTTATTATACTGAATTAAATTGTTCAAAACTAATCACTAAAAATGATGTTACATTTATTATGAATTGTATTTCAGTTTGATGTTCGTTTTTATGACGAGTGTTATGTCTTATTTAAGGAAAGTAATAAATTTTACTTGCAATATATTATTTAGAAATAAAAAAACATTTGAATGAAAAACTTTTTAATGGATGTCTTTTCTAAGATGGGAAGATGAGTTTTAAGAATGACATTGGGACTAAAAATTAACTTAATAAATTCTTAAAGATGCAAGGTTTCCATATTAATGTCTTATATGACACCACTTCAATGAAATTCTTTTATTAGAGGTATTATTCATCAATGATTAAATTAGTACCATACCAATTAGTCCTAGTTGACCATTTGTGATTTTAAGACTTTAATCTTTTTTCAAGGCATAGTTGATATGATGGACATAAAGTGAAAAATCTTGAGATGTCTTCCTTAAAACCCTTTAGTTTCTGCTATTTGTCCTTTAGCAATAGCCAGAGAGACTACATACCCATATTCTCTTCTCTTCGCTACATTTTTTAAAGGGTTTCTCTCATGTAATCTTCAAACAAGACAAATAAATCTCCTAGATCCCTCTCCTTCTTTGTATCCTGAAATACACAAAAAATTTCCCACACTTTCTCTCACATCTTCCTCCTTTTTCATGCTCNTTAGCCCAACATGCTTAAAATGGGTTAAAAATAAAAAATCCACTAAATTGATTAACCAATTGACCTCAAAATAACTTTCATCCTTCATTAAAGTTGTTCCACATGGTCTCCTACACCAAATGCCATATTTGATTGGGCCAATTGGCATGCCTAACCTAGTCAAAACACAAGATTTGGTCATATGCACCTCCTTAGACTTATGGTCAAATCCAAATCAATTGAGCTTGGTATGGTGAAATGAGCCTTACCCTAACTCATCTTAGACTCTAAGGTTGAGTTTAAAGCCAGCCACAAACCCATGGTTAAGCTTGATATTTATCCCATGGGTGAATTTTTGAAAAAAAATTCTTAAAGGGATAATAAAGAGGTTAAATCAAGGTACTANATTATCAGAATAATCTGCTTATCAGCAGATTATAAATAATCCACAGCTGCGCCAAACAGACCCTTAGTCTTTCTTATCAAATTATTTTGCGTTACATAATAAAGATTAGTTGTTGTAATTTTAAAACTAAAAGAAAAAAAATATTGATTTTTATATTAATGATATATTATTAAAAAGTAAAACCCTACACACCATATACAAATCATTAAACAAATATTTGCAATCCTACAAAATATCAAATGAAGCAAAATCCCTTTAAATGATTTATCTTGCGCGGTGGAGAAAAGTGTCTAAAATATCTTCAAGGTGCATAGATTGCGGATATGTTTTTGTACAAGGAATGCCATCCGCTCAACTAAAAACTAATCGTCAGACTCCCTAATTTTCTTCATATTAGATATATATGGTCTTGTTCTCAATAGATGGAAGATTAGTCCTCATTATTTGCATTATACTTAAATACAACTCACTCAAGCTGACATTAGAAATCTCATTTTTTTCATTTATACCAAGACATACTTCTCAGTAGAGGTGTAAATGAGCCGAACATGAGCAAACCCAGACTCAGCTTGTGTTCAGCTGTTTATATTTCGAGCTCAAAAAGTGTGTTCGTGTTTGTCTCGTTTGTTTAGCGAGTCGAACACGAGCCGTTCACGAACAAAGATTCATTTTGACAACCCTAATCACGTAGCCATAAGATGTTAAAGATTGGGGCAAGGTTTAAAAATCATTTGAATCTAAATTAATAATTTTTATTCTATTTTCTTCGTTAATACTTTTAATTGATTATACATCTTCTTAGCCTTGTAGTCAATTAATTTTTTTTAAAAATACTACTCATCCAATATATATATATATATAATTGATTAGTAGTATTTCAAGCCAAAACGAGCCGAACACGAATGAACAAATATTAGTTCGTGTTGTTCGTGTTCAGCTTGTTAACTTAGCAAACGAGTCAAACACAAGCTTCTTAATAAGCCGAACACGAACTATTTACGAACAACGAGCCGTTTCGACAGCCCTAATTCTCATAAATTTTTATTTACATTCCTTCTGACTCATTCAAATAATAATAATAATAAAACTCAAATACATTCATGCTGTACGACAAACACCCTTATCCTGCCAGCACATTGACGCTCCCCATAAAAGAAAGAAAAAAAAAATTGTACAGAGGTCACTGCCAAACAGCCGAAGAAGAATTAAAAAGCAATAACATATTCTAACACTCTTGATCTTTCACAGCCTAAATGCCCCGAAAGCCAATGGAGAAACAAAGAGTGCTTCCACACAGGCCAAGTCCGTGAAACGTTTTTCAATTGGTAGGTAGAGTGATGATGAATCGGCGGCTCAACTGTTTACTTTCTGATGTTTCCAATCTGTTTTTTTATTTATAATGCAAGATTTGGTCCCAACGTCTTTCTTGTGATATAAGCAATCATCAGCAAAGTGAAAAGCCAATGCATTTATGATTGCATTTATCATAGGAATATAAAACTCAATCTAAAATATATGATTAATCATTAATTATTTTGAGTAATCAAGTTTAATATTTGAAAAGCACATTCAAAATGATTGTAAGTTTGTCTAGTATTTTATTAACAGATTTTTAGAATAGTAAGGATGAACTTCATAATTAGGATTATTTTTTAATCAATCAATTAAAATTAATGTGTGGTTAATCATAAGTTTGATGAATAATCCAGCCTATAAAAAGATTCACATTATCATACTTAACAAATTTTATGAGAATATGAAAAAGTATGAGAATTTGATGAGATTGTCTTGGATTTTCCGTTTTAAATGGTCTCCTCTCGGCCCACCACGACGGCTTTGAATTGTACAAAACATTGTTAGGCTTTCGGCGGTCAAGTATTTATTTAATAGGGCCCATTTTTATCAACCTTGTGTGGGTGGGTCATACGATGTGCAAGAAATGAGTTTTTCTTTTGTTGTTTTTTTTTATTATACTGAATTAAGTTGTTCAAAACTAATCACTAAAAATAATGTTACATTTATTATGAATTGTATTTCAGTTTGATGTTCGTTTTTATGATGAGTGATATGTCTAATATGTTGTAAATGTGAAGCTAACGTTCGATTCTTCATGTATTTTTTAATCAATTTTGTTCTCATTTAAGGAAAGTGATAAATTTTACTTGCAATATATTATTTAGAAATAAAAAAAATTTGAATGAAAAACTTTTTAATGGATGTCTTTTCTAAGATGGGAAGATGAGTTTTAAGAATGACATTGGGACTAAAAATTAACTTAATAAATTCTTAAAGATGCAATGCTTTCATATTAATGTCTTATATGACACCACTTGAATGAAATTCTTTTATTAGAGCTATTATTCATCAATGATTAAATTAGTACCATACCAATTAGTCCTAGTTGACCATTTGTGATTTTAAGACTTTAATCTTTTCTCAAGGCATAGTTGATATGATGGACATAAAGTGAAAAATCTTGAGATGTCTTCTTTAAAGCTCTTTAGTTCCTGCTATTTCTCCTTTAGCAATTAGCCAGAGAGATTACATACCCATATTCTCTTCTCTCTGCTACATTTTTTAAAGGGTTTCTCTCATGTAATCTTCAAACCAGACAAATAAATCTCCTAGATCCCTCTCCTTCTTTGTATCATGAATTACACAAAAAATTTCCCACACTTTCTCTCACATCTTCCTCCTTTTTCATGCTTGTATTTGGACCTCAATATCCCACTTTACTGTATAGTTTACTCAGCCTCAACAATCCATGCATCAGTCCCCTTAAAATCTAAACCCTCTTTCAACATCCAAGAAATAATGGACCAACCATGTTCAAATGCCCTTTAAGCCCACACAAACTAACGAATGAGCTTCTACTTTTGTGTTGTTTCCACATAGCCATTCTCCTCATTGCATCACCACACCTCCATTTGGCACTGCCTTGTCAAAAGGTTAAGAAAAGATGTAAATCTTTTACTTATGCAACAAAATCATTTCATCATGAAATTCGGAGGCATCTATATGAGAAGAATGATTTTTTATTGTAAATTAATGATCCAAGATTATCATATTGATGTCATCAACTTTTTACAACTAATTTATATAAAAAATGTAGTTTCCTTTTTTTTTTATAAAAAATCTTGTTATTTTTCATATTGAAAAGGCATTACGACTTTTCATTATATATTGAGTGTTCAGTAGGGTAAAATGATATCTCACATCCTTCTCATTCTATTTACTATTATCATTTCTCAACTTATTCATGGTGGTGTTCTTAGCACTATCAATTTTCTTACAATCATTATGTATGTAGGAATAGTTCACTAGCTAGAAGTAATAGATTCTCCTCTCTCAAAAACATTGCTTCCAATATGAATTTCCATTAACTTATTATGGGCGACTTCTATTATGTTTTATCAAGCTATAAATAGCTCGGTGAAAATCTTATTATGAATCATATGATGCTTGATCATAAGGACTATATATTTTACATAATTTCAATGAGTTCCCAAGTATGTGTTTGTTGGCATTATTCTTGTTGCAATTCAAGCATGAAAAAATGGAAATAATTTAAAACCAAGCTTCGTGTCGTTACCAAACAATACGTAGGGATATTTAGCTAACAAAAGCAACATATAGGTGTTATCCCTTGGCTAGTGCCTATATACTAGAATTAGTGCCTACTTTAGGGCTAGAACCTAAGCATTGTAAAATAGTACCTTAACACTAATTTGTCCACTTTTTTTCATCCGAGTGTAACTTAATAGCACCATAGGTAGTGCATCACTACTACTACCTAANTAGGGCTAGAACCTAAGCATTGTAAAATAGTACCTTAACACTAATTTGTCCACTTTTTTTCATCCGAGTGTAGCGTAATAGCACCATAGGTAGTGCAACACTACTACTACCTAATATTTAAATGATTTAGCTCATTCCTTCCATCTTAAACTTTAAAAGTGAGCATGGGTATGAGATAAATGCTCCCATATGAGGTGATTTTTGACCTATCTTCAACTACCAACAAATTGGGTGAGGTGGGGGTAGGGGGAGGGGTGTGGGCTTTTGAATAAGATAAATATGATTTTCCCCTAAACTTAGGTGACAAATAGAGTGGATTCAATTTAGAGAGAAGGAAGAGAGAGAGAGAGAGAGAGAGAGAGAAAGAGAGGAAAGTAGAGAGTAGAGAAATAAAACCTTCTATTCTTTCTTGAAGTGTGAAGGAGAGGAAGAAGAAGAGGGCTACCAACTTCCAATTCACTTGCTCTTGTATGAAGGGGTGTTGAGAGTCAAAAGACTAACAAAAACTCCCCAAAATAAATATTTATATCTTTCAATTTTTCTTTCCACCTCCTATAGAGCTCTTCATGTTATTGTAGAAAGTTAGCCTAGGTTGATGCTAGAGAAAATCAATAAGATAAGAAACTTTTCTATGTAATTTTCATTCAACTAGTGTTTAAAAAAATGTTAATCTCCCTTTCCAATTTTTTTAGGGTATTGGGACCATTATNAGTTGGATACCTTCTTCTTGGTGGGGAAGTTTTGTTTTTGTGGTTTTTGTGTTTCCCGAACTTGCATTTTTTGATTTAGGACATTACTTTTCCATTGGATTCACTTTTCTGGGTTTGTTTTTTGCTCCTTCTTACTGCTGATCTTTGCCCTGGGATTTTCCTGGATTCATATGGATGCTACTTTGCATGCTGCTAAACCCAAGTATGTGGGGAAACTCTCTTATGCGACAACCACCTCTTCCTCTGGTTTGTTGGGAGATAAACTTGCGTTTCCTCAAGCTTACCATGATGCTTTGGTTGGGGAGGGGGATCCATAACTATTTAAGAAAGTCTCGAAGAATGAAGGGAAACATGCCCTTATCTCCTCTAAATATGAGGTCTTTGATCTTTCTAATAAGTGTCCTTTCACCCTGACTGGTAAATCTCAATTGGGGCATCCGAAAATGGACCTAATCAGGAAAACATTTGATGAGTTCAAGCTCACTGGTTACTGAAAGGTGGGCTTATTCGATGGCCGACATGTGATGATTCATCTGACCAATGAAGATGATTATGCTCGAATTTTCTCCAAGAAGCTAATTACTATTGATGGTATACAAATGAAGCTGCTGAAATGGACCCCTAAGTTTGATCCGAGCAAAGAGCTTCCCATCATCCCAATTTGGTTTAAGCTCCCTGGTTTGAAGCTCCATTTTTTCATCCATAAAGTTCTTTTCTCAATTGGTGTATTATTGGGAAGGCCCATGAAATTAGAAATATCCACTTTTAACTTGACAAGTCCTTCAGTTGCTAGAATCTTACTGGAACGAGATATTACACTTCCTCCTATTGGTTAAGTTTGGTTAGGTACTCATCATAATGGTTATTGGCAGCCCATAGTCATGGAACAAAGGCCATATTACTGCTCCCATTGCAAAATTTTTTGTCACACTGACCAAAAGTGTTTCAGGCTCCATCCAACACTGAAATCTGCCAAGAATGCTAAGCTGCCCACTGAGACAACTTCCCCCTTTGTTCCATTGTAGGTTGAGGATGATGCCCCAACTGTGACTGCTGAAGGTCCTTATTTTGAGCCTATTGACACTATTGAGACACCTCAGTTGGAATCAGTTGAGACTAATATTGATAATTCAGATACACATATTGTATCCCTTGTTGAAGCAGCAGTGGCAGACCTGTCAATTCAGGCTGAAAAAGGCTACCCAACCAGTTACTTTAATTGATTCGACTAGTGTTCCCCTGGCTGAGATGCAACAAGAATTGAAGTCTGACTGGCAGATCCAGAAGGCTAGGAGAAAGAAGAAAGGTCACAAGGAGGGGAAATCCATCTTGGATGATACTCTCATCATTGAGGCTGGTAGCTCTTATTCCACTAGAAGGAAGTCTTTAACTAGGCTCACTAGGGGAAAGTCAAAATCCTTCCATCATGATTAACTTCTTATGCTGGAATATTAGGGGGATTGCTCACCCCCACTCTTTAAAATGACTTCAACATCTTAATAGAAAACAAAAATTTTGGAGTATGGCTATTCTAGAACCTTTGGTTCATAAACACCTTAATAATATTAAAAATTCTTTCCCTGGTTTTGACCTTAGGGTGAATTGCAGTGATAAAATCTGGTTCTTTGGTAGGAAGGAAATCAGATGTGCTATTTTAATTAACCATCCACAATTCCTTCATCTCTCTTTTGATATTTCAGGCAACGCAGGTTGTATTACCATTATATATGCAGGCTGCACTAAATCTGATAGGGAAGAGCACTGGTATCAACCACACTCCATTGGCTCATCTATGCTCTCTAGCTGGTTAATTGGAGGTGATTTTAAATGCATTTCATCCCCCACTGAGAAGAAGGGTGGCAGATCTCCTAGTTTGCCCATTATGATTAAATTCAGTGATAATATTAGGCTGGCTGGTCTTTTTGATCTTTGCTTTCAGGGATCTCAATTTACATGGAGGAGGGGGAACACTTAGGAAAGGTTGGATAGGTTCCTCGCTATTGATCAATGGTTTCAGTGCTATCTGAATACTTCTGTTACCCATTTCAATTTTGCTGGATCAGATCACATACCATTGTTACTTTCTATTAAAGCTTCAACTTGTGCTGGTCCTAAACCTTTTAGATATTTCAATATGTTTCCTTCCAACTATAGCAACTAATTTGAAAGATGTTTCCTATCCTAATCCTCTCATCAAACTCTGGATCTTGCAAAAAGAAGCTTAGTATGGCTCTTAGACACTGGAACTGGACCACCTTTAGGGATGTTTACAGATTGGTGGATCAAGCCGAGCAGAAGCTGCTTTAGTTAGAAAATGCAAGCCATGTGGATGAAGCCTTCATCTTTGTAGCTAATCAAAAAGTTATTACTACTACTGCCTGGTTAGAGTGTTTTCTCCAACAAAAGGCTGCCATTAGTAAATTTAGAGATGGTGACAGGAACACAAACTACTATCATGCTTGCATTAAATATAGGAGGAACTATAATGTCGTTCATAGTATAGTGAGTTTTCAAGGTATCAGGCTTCATGATGACACTGCCATTGCAAATGATGGTGTGGAGTAATTCTAGAGAATTCTTAACTCACCATCTAATACTACAACTCTGCTAGATGCTTCTTTATTACAGGAGGAGGTTCTCTATGTCAATTCACTGTAGCTAGCTGTTGTTCCCACTAAAGAGGAAATTTGGGGTGCCCTTCACAACATTGACCCTGGTAAAATTGTTGGATCAGATGATTACTCATCATATTTCTACAAGAATTGTTGACATATTATTAAAGCTGATGTGACAAAAGCTATTCAATCCTTCTTTAGGAGGAATGTTCTCCCTAATTATTTCACTGCTTCCAACATAGTTTTGGTTCCCAAATCATCTGAAAACTCTCACTGGCAGCATTTTCGTCCAATCTCCCTCACAACTGTCTTCAGTAAAATTGTTAGCAAGATTTGGGTTAACAGATTGAAGCCCCATCTATCTAAGCTAATCAGGCATAATCAAGCTGCTTTTATCTCTTGAAGATGTATCTGCGATAGTGACTTACTGGCTCAGGAGCTTCTAACTAATAATGATAGGCCTTGCAGGGGGGGAAATTTAATCTGTAAGCTTGATGTCAAGAAAGCTTATGATACCATTAATTGGGATTTCATATTGAATAATCTTAGAGCCAAGGGTTTTCCCTCTACTTTCTGTGAGCTTATATCCAAATGGCTCAAAGGTAATGAGAATTCTATTCTCATCAATGGTAGGCTCATGGGTTCTTCACTACCAATAAGGGCCTCAAGCAAGGTGATCCTCTCACCCCACTCTCTTCATCTTGACTATAGACTACTTCTTTAGGATGCTCGACAACACTATTTCCTCTAATGCATTAAATTTGTATCATCATAAGTCTAATATGCATGTTAGCCATCTTCTGTATGGATATGACATATTTCTTTTTACCAGAGCCACTAAAACTGCTGTTAAGTAAATTTGTCATTGTCTATAGGTATTCCAACAATGCTCTAGCATGAAATTTAGTCCTACCAAATGCACTTTACTGTTTAGCTGCAGAACAAAGAATCACCTTAAACATTGGGTGCAACAAGTCTCTGAATTTTCTATTGTTTCACCTCCATTTAACTATCTTGGGGTCCCTCTTATCAAATGAAGGGTTAAGCAGGTTCAATTTGCCAAGGTCATCACCACGATTGATGCCCAACTTAACAGCACGACAAATTCCTTTCTTTCAAATAGGGGTAGAATCACTCTACCCAGGAGAATATTAACCACCTTCCCACAATACATTTTACAAATTTTCTGACATGAAGAAAAGTTCTCAGCTTCATTTGGAGAGATTCTTCAATAGGTTTTTATGGTATGGGAAAAGAAATCAGTTCTACTGGGCTAGCTGGCAGAAAGTTGTAAGGTCAACTATTGTTGGGNGCCTACTTTAGGGCTAGAACCTAAGCATTGTAAAATAGTACCTTAACACTAATTTGTCCACTTTTTTTCATCTGAATGTAGCTTAATAGCACCATAGGTAGTGCAGCACTGCTACTACCTAGCATTTAAATGATTTAGCTCATTCCTTCCATCTTAAACTTTAAAAGTGAGCATGGGTATGAGATAAATGCTCCCATATGAGGTGATTTTTGACCTATCTTCAACTACCAACAAATTGGGGTGAGGTGGGGGTAGGGGGAGGAGTGTGGGCTTTTGAATAAGATAAATATGATTTTCCCCTAAACTTAAGTGACAAATAGAGTGGATTCAATTTAGAGAGAATAGAAAGAGAGAGAGAGAGAGAGAGAGAGAGAGAGAGAGAGAGAGAGAGGAAAGTAGAGAGTAGAGAAATAAAACCTTCTATTCTTTCTTGAAGTGTGAAGGAGAGGAAGAAGAAAAGGGATACCAACTTCCAATTCACTTGCTCTTGTATGAAGGGGTGTTGAGAGTCAAAAGACTAATGAAAACTCCCCAAAATAAATATTTATATCTTTCAATTTTTCTTTCCATTTCCTATAGAGCTCTTTATGTTATTGTAGAAAGTTAGCATACGTTGATGCTAGAGAAAATCAATAAGATAAGAAACTTTCCTATGTAATTTTCATTCAACTAGTGTTTAAAAAAAATGTTTATCTCCCTCTCGACTTTTTTTTAGGGTATTGGGACCATGATTTTGTTGTCATGATTTTAGTTTCCTTACATTTATTTGATTAACCTATTTTCCTTTATGGATTTGATGAAAGTCTATACCTATGGAGGCTTTGGGAAGATTATTCCTATGGACATGGGATTTTCCTTGAGAAAATTTCCATGATATATATATATATATATATACACACAACTCCTTTCTCCTTCGACTGTACTTATTTTTAGTGCTCAAATTTGTTTGTTGGGATCTCCATTCGTGAGTTGGATACCTTCTTCTTGGTGGGGAAGTTTTGTTTTTGTGGTTTTTGTGTTTCCCGAACTTGCATTTTTTTTATTTAGGAGGTTACTTTTCCATTGGATTCACTTTTCTGGGTTTGTTTTTTGCTCCTTCCTGCTACTGCCCTTTGACCTGGGTTCTTCCTGGATTCATATGGATGCTACTTTGCATGTTGTTGAGCCCAAATATGTGGGGAAACTCTCTTATGCGACAACCACCTCTTCCTCTGGTTTGTTGGGAGATAAACTTGAGTTTACTCAAGCTTACCATGATGCTTTGGTTGGGGAGGGGGATTCATACCTATTTAAGAAAGGATCAAAGAAGGAAGGGAAACATACCCTTGTCTTCTCTAAATATGAGGTCTTTGATCTTTCTAATAAGTGTCATTTCACCCTGACTGGTAAATCTCAATTGGGCCACCCGAAAATGGACCTAATCAGGAAGACATTTGATGACTTCAAGCTCACTGGTTACTGAAAGGTAGGCTTATTCGATGGATGACATGTGATGATTCATCTGACCAATGAAGATGATTATGCTCGAATTTTCTCCAAGAATTTAATTACTATTGATGGTATACAAATGAATCTGCTGAAATGGACCCTTAAGTTTAATCCGAGCAAAGAGCTTCCCATCCTCCCAATTTGGTTTAAGCTCCCTGGTTTGAAGCTCCATTTTTTCAACCATAAAGTTCTTTTCTCAATTGGTGTATTATTGGGAAGGCCCATGAAATTAGACATATCCGCTTTTATTTTGATAAGTCCTTCAGTTGCGAGAATCTTATTGGAACGAGATATTACACTTCCTCCTATTAGTTAAGTTTGGTTAGGCACTCATCATAATGGTTATTGGCAGCCCATAGTCATGGAACAAAGGCCATATTACTTCTCCCATTGCAAAATTTTTTGTCACACTGACCAAAAGTGTTTCAGGCTCCATCCAACACTAAAATCTGCCAAGAATGCTATGCTGCCCACTGAGACAATTTCCCCCTTTGTTCCATTGTAGGTTGAGGATGCTGCCCCAGCTGTGACTGTTGAAGGCCCTTATTTTGAGTCTATTGACACTATTGAGACACCTCAGTTGGAATCAGTTGAGACTAATATTGATAATTCAGATACACATATTACATCCCTTATTGAAGCAACAGTGGCAGATCTGCAAAACCTGTCATTTCAGGCTGAAAAGGCTACCCAACCAGTTGCTTTAATTGATTCTACTAGTGTTCCCCTGACTGAGATGCAACAAGAATTGAAGTCTGACTGGTAGATCCAGAAGGATAGGAGAAAGAAGAAAGATCACAATGAGGAGAAATCCATCTTGGATGATACTCTCATCATTGAGGCTGGTAGCTCTTATTCCACTAGAAGGAAGTCTTTAACTAGGCTCACTAGGGGAAAGTCAAAATCCTTCCATCATGATTAACTTCTTATGCTGGATTATTAGGGGGATTGCTCGCCCCCACTCTTTAAAATGACTTCAACATCTCAATAGAAAGAAAATATTTTGGAGTATGGCTATTCTAGAACCTTTGGTTCATAAACACCTTAATAATATTAAAAATTATTTCCTTGGTTTTGACCTTAGGGTGAATTGCAGTGATAAAATCTGGTTGTTTGGTAGGAAGGAAATCAGATGTGCTATTTTAATTAGCCATCCTCAATTCCTTCATCTCTCTTTTGATATTTCAGGCAACACAGGTTGTATTACCATTATATATGCAGGCTGCACTAAATTTGATAGGGAAGAGCTCTGGTCTCAACCACACTCCATTGGCTCATCTATGCTCTCTAGCTGGTTAATTGGAGGTGATTTTAAATGCATTTCATCCCCTACTGAGAAGAAAGGTGGCAGATCTCCTAGTTTTCCCATTATTATTAAATTCAGTGACAATATTAGGCTAGTTGGTCCTTTTGATCTTGACTTTCAGGGATCTCAATTTACATGGAGGAGGGGGAACACTTGGGAAAGGTTGGATAGGTTCCTTGCTAATGATCAATGGTTTCACTGCTATTTGAATACTTCTGTTACCCATTTCAATTTTGCTAGATCAGATCACAGACCCTTGTTACTTTCTATTAAAGCTTTATCTTGTGCTGGTCCTAAACCTTTTAGGTATTTCAATATGTTTCCTTCCAACTATAACAACTAATTGGAAAGATGTTTCCCATCCTAATCCTCTCATTAAACTTTGGATCTTGCAGAAGAAGCTCAGTATGGCTCTTAGACACTGGAACTTAGCCACCTTTAGGGATGTTTATAGATTTGTGGATCAAGTTGAGCAGAAGCTGCTTCAGTTAGAAAATGCAAGCCATGTGGATGAAGCCTTCATCTTTGTAGCTAATCAAAAATTTCTTACTACTTCTGCCTGGTTAGAGTGTTTTCTCCAACAAAAGGCTGCCGTCAATAAATTTAGAGATGGTGACAGGAACACAAACTACTATCATGCTTGCATTAAATATAGGAGGAAGTACAATGTCATTCATAGTATAGTGAGTTCTCAAGGTACCAGGCTTCATGATGACACTGCCATTGCAAATGATGGTGTAGAGTATTTCTAGGGAATTCTTAACTCACCATCTACTACTACAACTCAACTAGATACTTCTTTATTCCAAGAGGAGGTACTCTATGTCAATTCACTATAGCTAGTTGTTGTTCGCACTAAAGAGAAAATTCGGGGTGCCCTTCACAACATTTACCCTGGTAAAATTGCTGGGCCAAATGATTACTCATCAGATTTCTACAAGAAGTGTTGACATATTATTAAATCTGATGTGACAAAAGCTATTCAATCCTTCTTTAGGGAGAATGTTCTCCTTAATTATTTCATTGCTTCCAACATAGTTTTGGTTCCCAAATCATCTGAAAAACTCTCAGTGGCAGCTTTATCATCCAATCTCCCTCACGACTGTCTTCAGTAAAATTATTAGCAAGATTTTGGTGAATAGATTGAAGCCCCATCTATCTAAGCTAATCAGGCATAATCAAGCTGCTTTTATCTCTTGATGAAGTATCTGCGATAGTGTCTTACTAGCTTAGGAGCTTCTAATTAATATTGATAGGCCTTGCAGGGGAGGAAATTTAATTTATAAGCTTGATGTCAGGAAAGCTTATGATACCATTAATTAGGATTTCATATTGAATAATCTTAGGGCCAAGGGTTTTCCCTCTACTTTTTATGAGCTTATATCTAAATGGATCAAAGGTAATGAGAATTCTATTCTCATTAATGGAAGGCTCATGGGTTCTTCACTACCAATAAGGGCCTTGAGCAAGGTGATCCTCTCACCCCCACTCTCTTCATATTGACTATAAACTACTTCTTTAGGCTGCTGGACAACACCATTTCCTCTAATGCATTAAATTTGTATCATCATAAGTCTAATCTGCATGTTAGTCATCTTCTGTATGAATATGACATATTTCTTTTTACCAGAGCCACTGAAACTGCTGTTAAGAAAATTTTTCATTGTCTATAGGTATTCCAACAATGCTCTAGCATGAAATTTAGTTCTACCAAATGCACCTTACTTTTTAGCTGCAGAACAAAGGATCACCTTAAATAATGGGTGCAACAAGTCACTGAATTTTCTATTGTTTCACCTCCATTTAACCATCTTGGGGTTCCTCTTATCAAAGGAGGGGTTAAGCAGGTTAAATTTGACAAGGTCATCACCACGATCGATGCCCAACTTAACCGCAAGACAAATTCCTTTCTTTCAAATAGGGGTAGAATCACTCTACCCAAGAGAATATTAACCACCTTCCCACAATACATTTTACAAAATTCTGACATGAAGAAAAGTACTCAGGTTCATTTGGAGAGATGCTTCAATAGGTTTTTGTGGTATGGGAAAAGAAAACAGTTCTACTTGGCTAGCTGGCAGAAAGTTGCAAGGTCAACTGTTGTTGGGGGTTTGAACTTTATAGGGCTTCCTTAGCTACAACATATTAATCTCTATAAGCCTTGGATAAAGTTCAGGAAGCAAGATTCTCTCTGGGCCAAATTTCTCATGGAAAAATACTGCAAAGGACTTCACCCTAATCAGGTAGACAGGAAAACTAGTGACTTTAAACTTTGGTTCAATCTCCTCAAGGTCCGACAACAAGCTGCAAACATGTTCTTATGGGATTTGGGACAGAGTCATATCAATTTTTGGCTAGATCAATGGTGTCCTGAGGATATGCTGCAACCTCTTCATCAGAATTTTAATTTTGGTTTAAGGGTGGTTGATTGCTAGGAGGAGAATAAATGGTCCACTGATTTATTGAATACCTTGCTGACACAACCTTCTACTGAAGCAATATCTAAGCTGCCTATTGATGTTATAAGAAAAGACTCAATTGCTATCTTTAAGAGCAACTGTCAAAGCATTACTCAAGCTATCTATTCTAAACTATATTAGTGGGTCTTTGTCCCTTGGTTTGACTGCATTTGGAACAAATTCCTCACTCAATCCATATCGTTTATGGGTTGGAGATTGTTCCATCAGTTCCTGCCTATTGATGACATCCTCAAACATAAAGGGCTATGGGGTCCTTCTAGAAGCTGTCTATGTCTGCAGGTAGAAGATTTTACTGCTCACCTCTTCTTTCAGTGCCCCTAGTCCCAACCTATTTGGACATAATTCATCAAATGTTTATCAATTGATACATTGTTACTGGATTGGAATCAGCTCACTCTCTGCTGGTCGAGCTGGGCTAAGGCAAAATTGGGTTCTATACCATTTATCTTGGCATGGTTCATGTGGATGGCTAGGAATCTGGCTAAGTTTGATAACTGTATCCTTTCTGTTATAAATGTTGCTACCAAATTCAAGATATTCCTCCTCAAATTATTCTCTTTGAAGAACTTCCCAAATATCTGCAATACATCTTGACAGGGTGGCTCCCCTAAACTTGAGGTTACATAGGTGGTGTGAGTGAGACCAACCCATCCTTATATTAAGGCTATATAAACTAAATTCTAAAATTCTGTAGCATATTTGCTTTGCCAATTAGCCGCCATAATTTAATTGGGTCAAATTTTTGACAATGGCCTTAAATACCTATGTAATTTCGAGTAAGGCCAAGTATTGCTGATGCTATACGAGATTGAAATTGAAGTGATTATACATACATTTACACGCACATTCTAGTGGGTATCAAGTTTTTGGTGTCATTGCAGAGAAGCTACGGTAAGAACTTTAGAAGAATTTTAGTTGAGCCTGGATGACTTAGATTTGGAAATTATAATATTATTATATTGTGTGTTTAGTTATTATGAGTCTATTTTAAAAAATCCAAAATTCTAAAAATATTTTTGGTATATATCATATTAGTTAAGTCTTTAGATTTGTGTGTGTATATCAGGAGTTGTAGACCTTTGATTATCTAAATCGGATCTAGGGAGAACTTTTAAGAGGTTGGATTAATGTGTCAACTATGGCTTGTGTCTCGACCAGATTTGAGTTTCATAAGAGACATCTTGAGTTTGGATAGTGGCAGTTCCATCTCAATTTTTTTTACTTCTTTCTCTGACCACGTTTTCATTCGGTAGGGTCACGAACCTACTTGATGTCCAACGTGTGGATGATCTTACACTACCCTTATAAATGTTAGAGGTGCATACTTAAAGGGATAAGGTGATTCCTGAGTTTGGTGCACATGAGCTAATATATCAGGGATGATCATGTCCATGGGATTAGATTCTATAAAAGCCTTTAAAAGTACCCAATTTATCTGTATGGTAATTCCGTTAGAAATTGGAAGTAAGGTAGTGGGATGCGATGACTTAAGGGATGAATTGACCTCATTTATCATGTGTGTTTGTGTTTTTTGTTACAAAAATATAAAGGATTTTGGGAGCACTTAAAAATATATTCCTATGTTGATACATGTTATGCTAGTTAGAATTTTCTTTAGTTTAATGTCATTCTAGCATATTTAGTTTAGATTTACTTTTTGTTGCAAATTGTTTTGTCCTAATGTGTACTTGTAGATGTTTTTGATAGATATTTGTGGTATAAAGAATTTCTGAACTGTTTTTCTTCTCGCTTATATTTTCTGTACTGAATGCTATATAAGTTAAAATCAAGTTTGCCGGTAGAAAAAATATTTTTAAAAGTTAACTTTATTTCCTCAGTATTTATTTTGATATCACTTTTAAAATGACATGTGGTATGTGGTGTTATCTTTAGGTTACCATAATTGATTTTAGGAATGTTAGAAAAAACTTAGTTGGGATCCTATGTGAAGAAACTATTCTAGAGTTAAGATATTTTGTAGGAAACATTAGAAAAATGATTTTGCTTATTATGGTAGAAAGAAGTTGAATATTTGAAAAGATAAGATTCTTAGATTTATTTTTTATGTGGATTGGGTATTTATTTAAACTTTTTTCAAATTAATACTTACACTTTTAAAAAGTGAGGAAAAGTTTTGAGTTTTGAACATTAGAAAGAGGATAGTGAAATTTAAAATCATTAAAAGTCTATCAAGATATAATAATCCTCACTTGAAGAAGAAAAGAAAATAAATGATTGAAAATGATCCTAAAAAAAGGTAAAAAGAATGAGAAGTGGGGAGAAGCTTAATCAAATATTGGTTTCACTTGAATCATTTTAAATGAAAAGACTTAGAAACAATCCTAAGCTTACTCTTATTTCAAAAAAGTATTGGTCAAATTGGTATAGATAGGGTGCTAAAAATCTATTTTTAAACTTTCTAGGAATCTTTAGTTTGACAAGTTTCAGTATTTTTTGAATTAAATAGAAAATTAAGATTCCTAAGTTGAATATGAGATATTCTTGCACCCTAGTACTAGGTTAATTTGCTAGAATTTCACCTAAGTTACACTATAACATTTCTAAGACAAAATTATAGAAAATTTACTTAAACCCACTTCCTCAAATCAACAATTTTGGTTTTTAAAAGTATAGTGTTGCTTAAAAATAAGTAACAATTAAGTTTGGAAGAATTGACACGTCTTAAAATTTCCTATTTCATATTTACATTTCATGCTCATTTTTCATAATATTGTGCTTTAATGAAAGATATTTTGCATGTTTTTGGTTGCAGGGATGAAAGATGGAGTTTCGAAGAAAATTGAGCAAATATGGTGCAATTTTAGAGCAAGGAAGAAAATTTTGATATGACACATTTTTTTGGAGCAAAATTAGAGAAAAAATGGAATAAAATGAAAAAGAGGTGCCTACCTGAACCCGCGCCCCGACGCTCGAACCTACACCTCGACACCCAAATCAGGCGCCTAGACGCCATTAATCGTTCCAAACTATTTTTGCTTAATTTTGGAGTTAAAAGACGATTTTTTTTTTCACTCAGGATGACAACTTTTGACATTTCAAAGTCTTGGAGACTTCAAGAACATCCAGAGGTCATATATAGGAGTAGAAATATATATTTCTACTTTTTCTGGAGAGATTGATGAAGGATTTTAAGAGATATGTGTAAAGAAATGTTCGAGCATTGCGTGGATCGACATGAGACTTTGTTGGAGAGATTTTCATCTTTCTTTCAAAGGAAAAAAAAACTAAGTATTGTGTTCTTCAATATCTTATAATTGTTGTAAACATTTTCTAGTGAATTTGCTTTGATTTAGTGAAGTATTTTGTTGTGTTTTATCAATGCTTCGTGATGTGGTTTTCTTTACTCTTTTCTTTTAATGTGAAGTAGTAACATGTGCAAGAAAATTTGTTTTATGATAGAATAAATTTTTTTTCATGTGATGAGTAATATCTCATTTGCTTCATTGATATAACCTAAATGACAATAGATTATGTTAAAAATTTTTGTAAGTGAAACTAAGACTCGGGAGAGCCGTGATCTCGCAACTTGAGTGCACTCACTTTGTCTGTTTGGCTGTGGTAAAGTAGTTTAGGTGACAATGCAACTTTGAAGAAAATATACTTTAATGATATGTTTTTATTAGGAGCTTCTTGGTGAAAGATATTTGCATAAAAATAATAGAAGACTAAGCATACCTATACACTTTGAAGAGGGTAGATAGACATATGTTCTTTGTTTGCACATAATTTATTATATAATTCTATCAATTCTTTTACTGATTATGTCATCGTCTTCATTTTACTTTTATTTTGCAATGAAAGGGATGTAAGTTTAGGAATTTAGATTTGCTTAGATTTACTCTTATTTCATTAATGTGATGGTATCTTCACCGGTTCTTCATTTACCTTGCAAACTGATCACTTGTAATATTAAAATCCATTGTAAAATATAATGACCAGAGAGAGCTATGATTTCACCTAACTAGTGAGTACCATACTAACCTTACAGTGTGGGCGACAATAAGCTAAGGAGAGTGCAAATACATAGAGAGATAAGTTTTGGTGAGTGTAGAATTGGTGTTTCTAGGGTGGCATGCTAGATCCTTTACCAATTTGGTCTAGAGTTGGAACCTGAAGTCCATGGTAGGTCATATAGAGGTGGCACGATGGGTAATCTAGAAGTGAGAGGCTAGAATCTACTCAGTACTATCATATAATAAGAAACTTACTTTAGATTTACCAATGTTCTTTATGGGATCGGAAGAGGATAACAAATAGGTATGCTCCTATTTGTCACTAACCACATCAAATTCTAAGCATTTCATTTCTACACTTTATCTAGGACGTCACCTGAGAAAGATAGTTTTTAACTTCTCAAAATTCTCCAAACCAATTTCTCTAGTTAGGTTTATCTTTAGATTTAGATTCGTATTTAAGAGTCGTTATTAGAAAAACACTCTTAATCGTCATTCCAAACTTAAAACCTGACAGTAGTAAACTAGAATTAACCTAAGAGATTCTTGCCTCGCTTCTTTGTGGGATCGACACTATGTCCTTAAAAGAAAACCCTATACTACTTGTAATGATATGTGCACTCGCATAGTACCTTTAGTGTGTGAACTATAAATTAAATTCTAAAATTCTACAACATATTCGTTTTGCACATTAGCTATCATAATTAAATTGGGTCAAGTTTTTTGCCATGGACTTAAATATCTACATAATTGGGGGTTGGATCAAGTATTTGGTGCCGCCGCAAGAGATTGAAATTGAAGTAATTATACATATATTTACGCGCACATTCTAGGGGGCATCAATGCTCACACAGAAAATTGGCGTGATCATGCTTGGCATCTGAATGACAGGTAGTGGTCACAATTGGCTCCGATGTGGTCATGTCGACAGTATGGAATTTTGACGTGTTCACACCACATTTGGGCGTGGCCACGTCGCTGCTATCAAACATATGGCAAGGTCATGCCGCTTCAGGTTGCTTTTCCTCTGGGTTTTCTCGTTCCAAATTGCTCATATTCAACACATATATCCTACATAAAGCCAAGAAAAACCTTTCTCAAGTGTAAATCTATGACAAATAATATGTGAATGTAAGAAAAAAACAGTTAAAATCACATAAAATTGATGTATGTCAATTGACCAACTTAATTTGCAGTAATTTTTTACTATCACAAACTAGCACGTGATTCATGCAATTGCACATCTCCACCATGTGGCATACAAATTAGAGTCAAAATATCAATCTCACGAGGAACTAGATTAATTATTAGGTTATATCAAGTACTAGTTTAATGCATTTTGAGCTTTATTCAATGTTTGCAAGCTTAAGTAAGCAAATAATAGTTTAAAAATAAAAATGAGACTAAGTTCCTTAGTTCTTCTTAGTTTTGATAGAAATATTTCTTTTGAATTAGTGAATCACTTAGGTTTAAAATCATCTTGATGTTCACAAATTATGTTGACAAACAAGGACAACACATTCTTTAGTCTTTGTCAAGATATTAAAAAGTATTGGAGTTTCATATTATGATTTAACTTCTATAAATCTTGCAAAAAATCTCAAAATTCTATATTCTTCTAATGATTGTACTTCCTTTGTGGTTATATGTCTATTCTACCAAAGATTTGTGGGTTAACCTAATCATTCCACCAATTTTCTATCGAAACTTTAGATCATGATGGGTTTTAACAAAAAAATTACCCAGATTATTAGTTAATGAAATGTGAAAAGTTAACAGACCAACTTGTTATAATAAATTCCACAAATACTACTTGACTTGATTAAAAACCACAAGCAAAACAATACTTCAAAGATATCTAGACTCTGTTACCTGATATTCTTATCAATAGGTACCAAAGTTTGACAAAACATGAACAAAGTACAAAAAACATAAAAGGAAAAGCACCGAGAGTTGCTCTTTAGAGAGAGTTGCCATAGATCTTCTTGCTCTATTAATAAAAACTTGTCCAATTGCTCTCCTTTCTCTCACAATGACTCACCAAGTCCTTATTAAATTACCTCTCACACTCACACACTCACACACTTACACCAAAACTAGCCTGAAAACTTTCCCCCAACTCTTTTGACCATCAAAATTGAGCAAACTATTTCTTTTGCGGCCATAGCATCGCGGCTCTACGATGCTCGAAATGTAGTGCAGAGGAGCCATGTCATTGGGTTTTGACTTCTTTTTCTTCAAGAGTTGGTGCTCTGAAAGTCACAAACATAGTTATGTGGTGCCACTACAATAGTTGCTTGCGATACTTTCGACATGTCCTATCATTTTTCTGAGATTACACAAAAAAACAGCATGAAAATACAGAATAACACAAAATTTACAAAAATACACCAAATTTTTACACATTTTAAACACATAATAAGGGCTTCAATTTACCCATGTACAAGAGCCAAGAGGGGAGCGAGACGATTTTGCTATTGGCTGCTGGATACTGTCGTTAAAAATACCACTATTATTAAAAAAGTGAAATATATCATTTCAGGCATATTAAAGTGGTAGAAATGTAAACATCAAAGCTTAAGTGTCAATGTAAATACATATGAATTGTGTGGCATGTATGCAAATCTTCCTATAAATGATTTTAGAAACTTGAAAATGGTCCAAAAATAAAAGGTTTTTACTGGGTAATTGATCCATTTTGTGTCCTCCAACGGAGATGATAAAATTACTACAAGGAAATAAAGCAAAAAACAAATGTGGAACTAGAAGAAGAAGATGACACAGGATGGATGTTTTGTTGCTTGTCTAGATGCTGATTTTCAATTGTGGCATTGTACTTTTTTTCATTTAAATAAATGGATTAAGAAGATTTCAGTTGTTCGGCTCATTTATATTTCGAGCTCAAAAAGTGTGTTCGTGTTCGGCTCATTTGCTTAGCGAGCCGAACACGACGAGCCGAACACGAGCGGTTTTCGAACAAAGAGTCATTTTGACAACCCTAATCACGTAGCCATCAGATGTTAAAGATTGATGCAAGATTTAAAACATCATTTGCATCTAATTTAGTAATTTTTATTCTATTTTCTTCATTAATACTTTTAATTGATTATAAATCTTTATAGCCTTGCATTCAACTAAATTTTTAAAAAAGGCTACTCATCAAAGATATATATATAATTGATTGGTAGTATTTCGAGCCAAAACGAGCCAAACACGAACAAACAAATATTTATTCATGTTGTTCACGTTCGTCTCGTTAACTTGGTGAACAAGCTGAACACGAGCTTCTTAACGGCCGAACACGAGTTATTCATGAACAACTAGCCGTTCTGATAGCCCTAGTTCTAACAACCGAAAACTTAATGCAAAGAAATTATTTAAATTGAAGCTAAGCTTTTGAGAGTTTATTTGAAATACTTTTCATAGCTAAAAAAAAGGTAAATCAAATTACCCTTCTTATATTCAGACAAATATATAATTTTAGTCTTCAGCTGTTGCTTTCCCTTATCATTAACAGTACAAAAAACCGTAGCGGTAAAAATTAAGCTTTCCATTTACATAGAATGATTAGTAATGATGCCAATTATTTAGTTATAATTAACAATTAAGTCTAAAGTTCAAACATTAGTTTTGCCTTCTTTTTGATCAGTTTAATAACTTTGTCAAGCAAATCATTCAAACCAATCAAATATATACTCCTAATTGTCAGAAAGTAGGAGGAAAATAGCATTTATTAAGGAGTAGCTCTAGCATCATAATCTTCAAGATATTTTTCCAAACTTTACAAGTCCATGAAATCTTCGCCAAGATCAGATTCACATGGAAAACGCCTAAAAAAACTATGCCAAGTTGTTAAAATTGATTTGGGAGCTTGAATTTGTTCATGAAAAGAAGTTAAGGGAAGATAAAGTAGGAAAACTAAGAGAGAATAATTATGTTTATAATACTAACAATCAAAGTAATTAATGTNAACACCACAAGTCCAATTAGGACTAAAATTTGGCTAAGTGTTCTTAATAACACTAATTTGCCCCTTTAGAATATTCACCCGCATAATTTTCAAATTAAAAGATAAATGACATTTACCTTATTCTTGGGATAATCAAGACATCAATGTTCACTGAGCATCAG
>JXCR01138455.1:103113-120225 GCA_002079205.1 Phalaenopsis hybrid cultivar | reverse complement strand
GGGATCTTGACCGGTGTCGCTTTAATCAACTTTAATATGCCCATAATAAAATTTAAAGAACTTTAACCATAGGGTCACCTGATTTGATATTATAACCAAATGACCTAGAAAACTTGAACTTTGCTACAAGGAGCTTGGAGCTTACATGGTGGGTAACCCGACCATCTTCAACAACAAGAGGATCTACAACAACATATCCTTCCTTAGCTTTAAAACAACAAAGCTATAGGAATTCGAGGTTGTTTTCCTAGTGCAACATAAATCCTCAAATGCATCTTTTAGGCATTTGTACAATCCTGTTGTACAATCTAAGCCCTAACTCGTCTTAGAATTACGAGGTAGTCATTTGTCACGACTTAAATCCTCACATCTTCAAGGTTATTTGTGTTGATTGCTTCACACAAATGTAAATCCTAATAAATAAAAATTGTAGGATGAAACATCTAAATGATTTCTCCTAAATTGAAGCCAAATAATAGGATGACTTGGGAAGTCACCGAAGTTCTCCTTCGGATCCGTGACATCCTCTAGTGTTTCCTCCTTTGGACTCGAAAACAAAATGTTTTAAATTTGAACCAATTCCCTTTCACACTTCTTAGTCCGATATCTTTGAAATGTANATCCTAATAAATAAAAATTGTAGGATGAAACATCTAAATGATTTCTCCTAAATTGAAGCCAAATAATAGGATGACTTGGGAAGTCACCGAAGTTCTCCTTCGGATCCGTGACATCCTCTAGTGTTTCCTCCTTTGGACTCGAAAACAAAATGTTTTAAATTTGAACCAATTCCCTTTCACACTTCTTAGTCCGATATCTTTGAAATGTACTTATCATTTGAACTCCTTGAAGGTAATTTTTCTTGACTTTTATCGAGAGTATTCATAGGTAACTTCAGTTATCTATGATGTAATTAACTATAGGGACTTGCCCTTATAGGAAGCTTTTCGCGAACTCAGCATAATATAAACCCTATTTAATTCTTTATATTAAATAGGGGAACCTGTCGGCCAATACATTGGTTTCGCAGACCAAACGGATGTCATAACCTTCTTTGTTTATTGATCGAGCCTCACCCTCAATTCTTGTGTTTATCCTTCGAGATAGATACAAAATTTGAGGTAAGGCTCTTTCATCTAAACTATGAAAATATCGAGCCTCACCCTCAATTCTTACATTCATCCTTCGGGATAGATACAGGATTTGAGGTAAACATCTTTCATCTAAACTATGAAAATTATGGGGTCAGTTTGACTTCATCTTTTTCAAAACTAAAACTTTTATATTTAAACTATGAAAATTATGGGGTCAGTTTGACTTCATCTTTTTCAAAACTAAAATTTTTTTAACCTAAACTATGAAAATTATGGGGTCAGTTTGACTTCATCTTTTTCAAAACTAAAATTTTTAAACCCAATACATTGGTTTCACAGATCAAACGGATGTCATAACTTTCTTTAGTTTATTTGATCGATTCACTTCAACGTTTATCCTTCGAGATAGATACAAAATTTGAGGTAAAACGCTCTTTCATCTAAACTATGAAACATATTCATCCTTCGGGATAGATACAGGATTTGAGGTAAAGCGCTCTTTCATCTAAACTATGAAAACTATGGGGTCGGTTTGACTTCATCTTTTTCAAAACTAATTTTTTCTAAAAACATCCTTCCGAAGCGGGCAACGGGATTTCAATTCCAATGACCGACAGCTTCTTACGGGCAAACCCCACACCAAAAATAGTGCTGACACCCTTATAAATGTTAGAGGTGCATACATAAAGGGATAAGGTGATTCCTGAGGTCGGTGCACACGAGCGAATATATCAGGGATAATCATGTCCATGGGATTAGATTCTATAAAAGCCTTTAAAAGTACCCAATTTATCTGTGTGGTGATTCCATTAGAAATTGGAAGTAAGGTAGTGGGATGCGATGACTTAAGGGATGAATTGACCTCATTTATCATGTGTGTTTGTGTTTTTTGTTACAAAAATATAAAGGATTTTGGGAGCACTTAAAAATATATTTCTATGCCGATACATGTTATGCTAGTTAGACTTTTCTTTCGTTTAATGTCATTCTAGCATGTTTAGTTTAGATTTACTTTCTGTTTCAAATTGTTTTGTCCTAATGTGTACTTGTAGATGTTTCTGATAGATATTTATGATATAAAGAATTTATGAACAGTTTTTCTTCCCGCTTATATTTTCTGTACCGAATGTTATACAAGTTAAAAATCAAGTTTGCGGGTAGAAAAATATTTTTAAAAGTTATTTTTCCTCAGTATTTATTTTGATATTACTTTTAAAATGAATTGTGGTATGTGGTGTTATCTTTAGGTTAGCATAATTGATTTTAGGAATGTTAGAAAAAATTTAGTTGGGATCTTATGTGAAGAAACTGTTCTAGAGTTAAGATATTTTGTAGGAAACATTAGGAAAATGATTTTACTATTTATGGTAGAAAGAAGTTGAATATTTGAAAATATAAGATTCTTAGATTTATTTTTTATGTGGATTGGGTATTTATTTAAACCTTTTTCAAAATAATACTTACACTTTTAAAAAGTAAGAAAAAGTTTTGAGTTTTGAACATTAGAAAGAGGATAGTGAAATTTAAAATCATTAAAAGTCTATCCAAATATAATAATCCTCACATGAAAAAGAAAAGAAAAGAAATGATTGAAAATGATCCTAAGAAAAGGTGAAAAGAATGAGAAGTGGGGAGAAGCATGAGGAGAAGCTTAATCAAATATTGGTTTCACTTGAATCATTTTAAATGAAAAGACTTAGAAACAATCCTAAGCTTACTCTTATTTCAAAAAATTATTGGTCAAATTGGTATAGATAGGGTGCTAAAAATCTATTTTTAAACTTTCTAAGAATCTTTAGTTTGACAAGTTTCACTAACTTTTGAATTAAATAGAAAATTAAGATTCCTAAGTTGAATATGAGATATTCTTGCACCCTAGTACTAGGTTGATTTGCTAAAATTTCACCTAAGTTACACTATAACATTTCTAAGACAAAATTATAGAAAATTTTACTTAAACCTACTACCTCAAATCAACAATTTTGGTTTTTAAGAGTATAGTGTTGCTTAAGAGCAAGTAACATTTAAGTTTGGAGGAATTGACACGTCTTAAAATTTCTTATTTCATATTTACACTTCATGCTCATTTTTTATAATATTGTGCTTTAATGAAAGATATTTTGCATGTTTTTGGTTGCAGGGATGAAAGATGGAGTTTCGAAGAAAATGAAGCAAATATGGTGCAATTTTCGAGCAAGGAAGAAAATTCTGATATGGTGCATTCTTTTGGGAGCAAAATTAGAGAAAAAATGGAATGAAACGAAAAAAAGGTGCCTACTTGAACCCGCGCCTCGATGCTCCAACCTACACCTCAACACCCAAATCAAGCGCCTAGACGCTATTAACCGTTCCAAACTATTTTTGCTTAATTTTAGAGTTAAACGTCGATTTTTTTTTCACTTAGGATGACAACTTTTGACATTTCAAAGTCTTGGAGACTTCAAGAACATCTAGATGTCATAGATAGGAGTAGGAATGCATATTTCCACCTTTTCTGGAGAGATTGGTGAAGAATTTTAAGAGATATGTGTAAAGAAATGTCCGAGCATTGCATGGATCGACATGAGATTTTGTTGGAGAGATTTTCATCTTTATTTCAGAGGAAAAAAAACTAAGTATTGTGTTCTTCAATATCTTATAATTGTTTTAAACATTTTCTAGTGAATTTGCTTTGATTTTGTGAAGTTTTTTTTTGTGTTTTATCAATTCTTCATGATGTGATTTTCTTTACTTTTTTCTTTTAATATGAAGTATAACATGTGTAAGAAAATTTGTTTTATGATAAAATATTTTTTTTTTTCATGTGATGAGTCATATCTCATTTGCTTCATTGATATAACTTAAATAACAATAGATTATGTTAAAATCTTTTGTAAGTGAAACTAAGACTTGAAAGAGCCGTGATCTCGCAACTTGAGTGCACTCACATTATTCAGTTGGCTATGGTAAAGTAGTTTAGGTGACAATGCAATTTTGAAGGAAATATACTTTAATGATATGTTTTTATTAGGAGCTTCTTGGTGAAAGAAATTTGTATAAAACTAATAGAAAACTAAGCGTACCTATACACTTGGAAGAGGGTAGATTGACATATGTTCTTTGTTTGCACATAATTTATTATATAATTCTATCAATTCTTTTACTGATTATGCCATCATCTTCATTTTACTTTTCTTTTGAAATGAAATGGATGTATGTTTAGGAATTTAGATTTGCTTAGATTTACTCTTATTTCATTAATGTGATGGTATCTTCACCGGTTCTTCATTTACCTTGCAAACTGATCACTTGTAATATTAAAATCTTTTGCAAAACATAATGACCAGGGAAGGCTATGATTTCACCAAACTAGTGAGTACCATACTAACCTTACGAGGAGGGCGACCATAAGCTAAGGAGAGTGCAAATAAATAGGGAGATAAGTTTTGATGAGTGTAGAATTGGTGTCTCTAGGGTGGCATGCTAGATCCTTTACCAATTTGGTCTAGAGTTGGAACTTGAAGTCCACGGTAGGTCCTATAGAGGTGACACAATGGGTAATTTAGAAGTGAGAGGCTAGAATCTACTAAGTACTATCATATAATAGGAAACTTTAGATTTGCCAATGTTCTTTAAGGGCTCAGAAGAGGATAACAAATAGGTATGCTCCTATTTGTCACTGACCACATCAAATTCTAAGCATTTCATTTCTACACTTTATCTAGGACGTCGCCTGAGAAAGGTAGTTTTTAACTTCTCAAAATTCTCCAAACCAATTTCTCTAGTTAGGTTTATCTTTAGATTTAGATTCGTATTTAAGAGTCGTTATTAGAAAAACACCCTTAATTGTCATTCCAAACCTAAGACCTGACAATAGTAAACTAGAATTAACCTAAGAGATTCTTACCTCGCTTCTTTGTGGGATCGACACTCTGTCCTTAAAAGAAAACCCTATACTACTTGTAATGATATGTGCACTTGTGNTTTCAAATTAAAGGAAAGGCTCCTGTCTCTAATGATGCTTCCCCCTCCTCCCATGCAAGAGGAGGTAGTTCCGTCCAAGTGGGCATTCTCCATGATCAAGAAGTTAGTGTTTATATGAGTGTTCATTGCGCTCTTATTGACAGGGAGATCGTGTGGTTCCCTAACAATCCTCTAAATGGAGACTACCCTTGATTTTAATTGATATGTTATGGTCTTGCGCTTTCAAGAGGAAGTTGAGTTTGATGGATAGAAGTACCATGTTCCAAGCGCTCGATCCTTATTAATCCCTTGTCATACAGGCTTTGCATTTCCAAGCTCTTCTCTTAGACAAAGCTAAGGAGGATGTTGGACAGTCTACCTTGAGGGCTCAAAAGTTGAAATGGAAACTTATTATGGCAGAAGGGGGGTTGAAGCTTTCCCTTGAGGAGAGAAAAATAGATGCCCAAAAACAAGAGGAAGAAGTAGCAGCTCTTCTAAGGAAAATTTGGGAGCTGAAAAAAAAAATTCTTTGATGGTCACTAGGGAGGCATATCTTGAGGGACATTCTTGTCAAGTTACATTTGACACTTCTCTGATGATTGAGAGATTTAAAATTCATAAGCCAGTAAATCCTAAGTGGTAAAATATGAAGGAATTTTTTAAGCTTCTCTCAGATCAAGTAGCAGAGAAGAGTCAGCTTACTAGGAGTTTGCTAGTGTCGAAGGGACCAGGAAGGCAGATTTTGGGGAGTCTTCAAATGCTCATGGTTAGAGCAGTCCCCTTTTGTATGTTTTGGTTCTTTTTTGTTTCTTTTTGTTTCATTCTGAAGAATATTATTTTTTGTAATTCTCAAATGAATTATTGTAGCATACAAAAATTTTTGAAGCTAGGATTTTCATTATCCCTGTCTTTTATCCTTTACCAGCTGATTGCTGGAATTCACGAGTAATTTCAATTAATTTGAGTTTCTAGCAAGTGTGCATGCATTTGTATATACGATTTTCACAGCCTCCTCACTGAGCTTGTTATTGACGGTTGTTAATGGTACAATTAAGGTGCAGGACTATCATTTACGCCCCTCTTACAGAGCTTGTCTCTGTCAGTTGTTTATACATCCTATAAGCCATTGGCGATGGTTGGACACCCCCAGTGGAGCTTGTCATTATCAGGTTTTAAAGCTTAAAGTAGGACGTTGGACTATCATTCATGCACCCCTCACAGAGCTTGTCATTGTCCGGTGTCGATACGTTTCATCGGTCACTGACGATGGTTACACACCCCTCGCAGAGCTTGTCGCTCTCAGTGTTAAGGCTTAAAGTAAAGCACATGATGATCATTCACACACCCCCAGAGGAGCTTGTCACTATCAAGTGTCCATATGTCTCATAGGTCATTGGGGATAGTTAGACATCCCTTGTTGAGCGATGTGGGTGGATTTAGTGTGTTCATATGTCCTAATAATGTAAAAGTAAATCTAAAAGACCAGAATAAAGAGCAAGTAAAAGCCTTTCAACTTAGGAGCAGAAGAGAATTAGAAGGTAGAGTTCAAAAATAAATTGAAATAAATGAAGATTAAATTGAAGAACCTGAAGATGACGCTCCAAAAGGTTTAGAATTAGGAGCGTCTTCTTCAAATATTGTAAACCCTTCAATTTGTATGCATATAATTTATATCGAAGATAACTGCAAACCCATGACTGATCCTCAAAGGAGATTAAATCTTGTTATGAAAGAAGTTGTTAAGAAATAAATTTTAAAGTGATTAGATGTTGGAATTATCTACCTTATTTTAGATAGTGCATGGGTTAGTCCAATTCACTGTGTTCCTAAGAAAGGAGGAGTGGTTGTGACTATGAATGAATATAATGAGTTAATACCAACAAGAAAAGTCATAGTGTGGCGAATTTGTATTAATTATAGAAAATTAAATCTCACAACTAGGAAAGATCATTTTCCTTTGCCCTTTCTAGATCAAATGTTAGACAGACTAGCTGGGCATAAATACTTTTGTTTTCTGAATGGATATGCTGGTTATCACCAAATACAAATAGCTTCTGAGTATCAAGAGAAAACAACTTTTACCAGTCCTTGTGGTAAAATTTCTTTTAGAAGAATGTCATTTGGTTTATATAAAGCCCCTTCTACATTTCAAAGATGTATGATGACTATTTTTTGTGATTTAATTGAAAAAGAAATTGAAGTTTTTATGGATAAATTTGTAGTGTTTGGAGCCTCATTTTATTCACGTTTAGAACATTTATCGAGCGTTATTAAGAGAAATAAAGAAAAAAAATTTAGTCCTTTGGAGCCTTATTTTATTCACGTTTAGAACATTTATCGAGTGTTATTAAGTGAAATAAAGAAAAAAATTTAGTCCTTAATTGGGAAAATGCCAGTTTATGATAGCAGGAGGAATTATTTTAGGACATCATACATCATAAAATGGTATGAAAGTAGATCTTACAAAAATTTAAGTGATCGCTAATTTACCTCACCCAACAAATGTGAGGGAAATTAGAAGTTTTTTTAGGACATGCTGGATTCTACATGTGATGTATTAAAAACTTTACAAAAATTGCTGAGCCTCTATGTCATTTGCTTGAAATAGATGTAACTTTTAATTTTGATAAGGAGTGCCTAAAATCTTTTGAGTTATTAAAAGAAGAATTACTCACTACACCAATTATTGTTTTACGAGATTAGAAAAAACCTTTTGAATTAATGTGTGATGCAAGTGATTATGCAATTGGATCTATTTTAGGAAAAGAAATATGATAATATTTTTAAAGTAATTCATTATGTTGGTAGAACTCTTAATGAAGCTCAAATTAATTATACCAAAACTGAGAAAAAATTATTAACAATAGTATGTGTTTTTGATAAATTTAGATCATACTTAATTGGAACAAAATGTATTGTGCATAATGATCATTCTGCTATTAAATATTTAATAAAAAAGGAGGCAAAACCAAGACTGATACGATGGATTCTTCTTATGCAAGAATTTAACTTTGAGATACTAGATATGAAGGGAGCTGAGAATCAAATTGCTGATCATCTATCAATGCTTGAATTATAAAAATCACTCTATTTTGAAAGAAATTAATAAACATTTTCTAGATGAAGAATTGTTCAATATTAATGAGTGGTGTGTTCCATGGTATGTCGATATTGTGAACTTTATCGCTAGTGATATTATACCCTATGAACTGACAAAACAACAGAAGAGGAATTTTTTATCTGAAGCTAAGACTTATTTTTGGGATGACCCGTTTTTATATAAATAGGGAAAGAATCTTGTTTTTCAAAGATGTGTGCCTTTAGAAAACACTTATGAAATTATCCAAAAATGTCATAATTTTAATTTTGGGGGACATTTTGGGGTGGATAAAATAACATACAAAATTTTGCAATCTGTATTTTATTGGCCTATAATATTTAGAGATGTTAATGTTTATATCAAAACTTGTGATCGATGTCAACGAATAGGCAATAATTCTAGGAGAAATGAGATGCCCTTCAATTGTGTGTTAGAAGTAGAGATGTTTGATGTTTAGAGATTAGATTTTATGGGACCATTTATACCATCTTTTGGAAATTTATATATATTGATAACAGTAGACTATGTATCCAAATAGATATAAGTTGTTGCTTTATCTTGATGTGATGCTCAAATNAAAACAACAGAAGAGGAAATTTTTATCTGAAGCTAAGACTTATTTTTGGGATGACCCATTTTTATATAAATAGGGAAAGAATCTTATTCTTCAAAGATGTGTGCCTTTAGAAAACACTTATGAAATTATCCAAAAATGTCATAATTTTAATTTTGGGGGACATTTTGGGGCTGATAAAATAACATATAAAATTTTGCAATCTGTATTTTATTGGTCTATAATATTTAGAGATGTTAATGTTTATATCAAAACTTGTGATTGATGTCAACGAATAGGCAATAATTCTAGGAGAAATGAGATGCCCTTCAATTGTGTGTTAGAAGTAGAGATATTTGATGTTTAGAGATTAGATTTTATGGGACCATTTATACTATCTTTTGGAAATTTATATATATTGATAACAGTAGACTATGTATCCAAAGAGATAGAAGTTGTTGCTTTATCTTAATGTGATGCTCAAATTGTTGCAAATTTCTTAAGAACAAACATATTCTGTAGATTTGGGATGCCAAGAGTAATCATAATTGACGTGGGAAATCATTTTAGAAATGCATTAATGAAAAAATTATTAAGGAAATATCATATCAACCATCGNAAAGTGTTGCAAATTTCTTAAGAACAAACATATTCTGTAGATTTGGGATGCCAAGAGTAATCATAATTGACGGGGGAAGTCATTTCAGAAATGCAATAATGGAGAAATTATTAAGGAAATATCATATCAACCATCAAATTGCTACTACTTATCATCTTCAGACAAGTGGTTTGACTGAATTATCCAATTTTGAAATTAAAAGAATATTAGAAAAATCTGTGAATCCAACTAAAATGAATTGGTCAGTCAAACTTGATTATGCTTTGCGGGCTTATAGGACTGCATACAAAACTCCTATAGGAATTTCCCCATATAGGCTAATATTTGGGAAAGCTTGTCATTTACCAATTGAACTTGAGCATAAAACATATTAGGCTATTAAGAAATTTAATTATAATTTATAGGATGTTGGTAAGAAATGCTTATTACAATTGAATGATCTTAAAGAGATAAGGAATTAATCTTATGAAAGTGTGAAGATTTATAAACAAAAAGTGAAGATGTGGCATGAACAGATGATTCTTAGTAAAAATTTTGAGTCATGGCAACAAGTTTTGCTATATAGTGATAACTTAAGTCCAAGTGGATGGGCCCATTTGTTGTCATAAAAGCTTATCCCTATGGAGCTGTGGATATCAAAAATCCTAACTATGATAAAATATTCAAAGTGAATGGTCACATGCTTAATCCCTATTCTTAGGGGATCAACTTAAATTAAATGATCTTATGTTGTTGGGACAACTAGAATAAGCACTGGTTATGTCGGGCTGACGACGTTAAACCAAGCGTTTTATAGGAGGCAACCCATAGTTATCAGTGTGTTTATATTTTGAATGTTATGTTGTTAAATGTGATTAAGAAAAATTGTGGTATTATTTTGAATATATAATGATTTAGTAATGATTCTACAACTTTAATAGATGACTCAAAATTATTAGAATGAGTGTTGGACGTTAAGCTGACCTGTGNTCCCTCCCTTCTTCATATTTCTCCCTCTTCCTCTCCCTCTATCTCTCTTATTATCTCTTTTTCTCTTCTCCTACTTCTCTATAATTCTCTTGATCGTTCTTCCTCTCACCATCCATCTACTAACCTTTCTCTCTCCTAATACCTCTCAATATGGAGATACTCTCTTCTTTTTTCTTTCCCTCCCTCTTTTTTTGTCACCCAATCTCTCTGTCTCTTTCTAGAGAGAGCAAGCGAAATAGACAGAGGAGAAATAGAGAGTGCTAGAGAGAGATAGAGAGAGGCGTGAGAGAGAAAGGGAGAATAAGTGAAGATGGGGACAGAGAGTGAGATATTAAAAAGTAAGAGAGAGTGAGAAAGAGAGAGTGGGAGAGAATGAGCAAGGTGAAGGGAATAGGAGTAAGAGAGAGATGGATGGGGAGAGAGAGTTAGAAAGTGGAGAAATAGAAAAAGTGAGGGAGAGGGATAGGAAAGAGGGATACTTAGATAAGGAAAAGGAGATAGAGAGATATATAAAGCTATAGTGAGTGAGAGAAAGTGATAGAGAGAAAGAGATAGAAAGAGAGATAATGAGGTAGAGAGAGTGAAAGGAGATAGTGAGAGAAAGAGGAGGAGAGAAAAGATATATTTAGAATGAGGGGGGTGAGATTAAAAAGAGAATGAGAATAGAGAGATATAGCAATAGAGCAAAGGAAAGAAAGATATGCAAGGATAGAGGGTCTCTTTCTCTCTCTGAGCTGGATAGAGCATGAGTGAGGTGAGAGGGAGAGAGTGATGGAGAGAAAGAGGGAGAAGGAGAAGGGGAGAGAGAGAGATAAGAGAGATAGGGATAAAACAAAAGAGAGAGAAATCAAGAGTGAGATAGATGAAGATATATAAAGAGAGAAAGAGGAGTGATAGAAAGAGGGAGAGCGTAAGAGACATGAAGAATGAGGTAAGAGGAAGAATGTGATATAGGGAGATAGAGCAAGAGAGGGAAAGAGAGATAGAGAGATTAAGGGAAAGTGAACGAGAAAGAGAGAAAAATGAGTGACAGAGAGGTAGGGAGAGAGATAGGTCCTAATGAGAGAGTGAGAGAGAGAGGGGGAGTGAGAGAAAGAGAAGAAGAAAGAGAAGCATAAGAGAGAAAAAGTAAGAGTGCTAGAGAGGGATGGTAGAGGGAGGAAGGGAGAAAGAGAACAAATGAGAGAGAGCATGTGGGGGATAGAGTGAGTGAAAGAGGGAGTGAGAGTTAAAAAGAGCAAATGATAGTAAGAGAAGTAAAGGGAGTGATAGTAAGAGAAGTAATAAAGAAGAAAAAATACGAGAGATAATGAGAGGGAGGGAGTGATAGTAAGAGAAGTAAAGGGAGTGAAAGTGATAGAGAAAAGGAGATAGTGGTAGAGAGAAAAAAAAAAGCAAAAAATGAGAGAGGTTGAAAACGGAATGGAGAGTGAGAGAGAAACAAAGAGGAAAAGACATACGGAGAGATAGAATGAGAGAAACAAAGAGAGATGGGGATGGACCATGAGAGAACGTGAGAGAGTGAAAGAGAGCATGATTAAGAAAGGGAGGGAGGGCGAAAGCATGATTGAGAATGCAAGAGAGAGAACGTGCAAAGATGCTCTCTTGAGAAAAGAAAGTGATTGAGATGTAGGGAGAGAGATAGGTCCTATCCCATCCACTCTCTCACCCTTTTATTGTAAGTGTGAGAGAGAGATGGGGGAGTGAGAGAAAGCGAAGAAGAAAGAGAAGCATAAGAGAAAGAAGAGTAAGAGTGCTAGAGAGGGACGATAGAGGGAGGAAGGGAGGATAGGAGAAAGAGAACAACTGAGAGAGAGCATGCGGGGGAGAGAGTGAGTGAGAGTTGAAAAGAGCAATGTTGATCTCACTTTTGGTTAAGGTCTAGAAACTTCTTTAGTAGCCTAGGTCTAGCCATAGGATTTTCCTATTGACTAGTCTTAGAAAACTAGAAAAGGTATCCCCTCCATTAGAAATTCAAAGCTTTTCTCTTTACTCAACTTGAAGTTTCACATATCGATCTTAACCTTTAGCACTTAGTAGGTGAGATCATTATGAGAGAACTCAAGAGGAGTTCCTATTAGACTACTTGGCCTTAGGATTGACCTTGGGTGTTGGTATGAAGTTAGGGTACACAATATCCTCATAATATTCTAGCTAAAACCAATACATAAGATCTCAAAATGAGGATTTTATTGATCCACAGTTCATTTAGAATGGATATTTATCCAATTCTAGTTGAAATACTAATCTTGGGTCTTTTGCCTCAGACACTCCCAAATAACCTAACTGCCCTTAGGACCCTTCTTTAACCCAAAATCCAAAAATCTCATAAAATTCCCAATAAATCCCAATAAATCCAAAATATTCCCAATTTCATTTATTTCAATTACCATATGGCCCAATTTGGTCAATTTGACAATCTTTAACTTTTTAAAATACCTAATTTACCCAAGACCACAAAAATATCAAATTTACCAAAATACCCCCACAAACCTTTTTAAAATACCCAAATTGCTCAAAATCACCCAAAATTACCAAAATACCCCAAATTTGTCAAAATTACAAAAATACCCTTGGCACCCCAAACTTTCCCAAAACCTCCAAAATCACTCCAAATGTTCCCAAAACCCATTTTAACCCTTCAATTGGATTCAATTTGACTAATTTGACCATTTTGACCAAAACCCCCAAAATTGCCTTTAAAGGCCCAATTTCCCCAAATTTACTTTAAATGTCCATCAATTTGGATCCAATCTCCCCCCNTCTCGAAGAATTCCTCACAATACTAACCTTAAATTAAACTCTCTACACTCTACAAACAACAAAAACTCAGCGAACACCACCACGGGACTCCTCTTTTTTCGGCCCAAATGTTTCTCGTAAATTTGTAGAAGAGTTTTCCAAGAGTTGCCTAAGCATCTCTTCAAAAATCGTCCACATTCAATGCACCTGTTAAGAGAACCGCTGTTCTCTCCGTCTGCAGCCTCGGCGGCGCCATTAGCGGCCTTCTAGAATATTTGATTCTGGACTCTCAGGAAAACCCATCGTCGGCGTCGTTGGGCTCGCCGTCGACGCCCTAGTTCAAATCTTCATATTTTTGTCATTTTTGCTCCAAATTCGCTCCTTTTTGCATCTTTTTGCTCTAATGACCATAATTCAACATACCTANAATTCACTCTTTTTTGCATCTTTTTGCTCCAATAACCATAATTCAACATACCTACAACAAAACATAAAAAATACCCTTCTTTAAAGTGCAATATCATCAATATTAGTATAAAATAGGTATGAAAATCTCAACATATTTTTCTTTGGTCAAAATCTCCAAAACTTAACTATTATTTGTANGTATAAAATAGGTATGAAAATCTCAATATATTTTTCTTTGGTCAGAGGGTACGTGGCTGGCAGCGTCAAATGGCGGAGCGAACCATGGAGTCTTTGGAGCGGATGAGGATGATTTGGCGCCGCATGAATAAGTAGGCAAAATATGGATTTTCTAAATTATTTTAAATGCCTAAACTTCAAAAATCCATATGTTTCTCTAAAAAAATCATAAAAATAAAATAAAAATACTCTCTTGCTCAATGAACAGAGGAGAATAATGTGGAATAAAAATAAAAATTATTTTCTCATTCCCTAGTTTTTAATTAATTAAATACCCTCTGCGGTATTTTAATTCTCCATGGCTTAAAAAAGTTCACCATCTCTTGAAATTTTGAGGGTTTGTTTCTCATGACAGAGGTTATGTCTTCTGATTTTTCTAAGGTCAGAGGACATTCCTATGCTTCTAGCTTTAATTTTCAAGCTAAGGTAATTATTTTGGCTATTTTAATCATATAAATCAAAATATCACTTGAAAAATCATGGGAATAATTTTAGTAGGTCTCCTGTGGTTAGAGAAGTCTAAGAAAAATATTGTGATGCTTTGAATCATCTTGTGNTTCCTATGCTTCTAGCTTTAATTTTCAAGCTAAGGTAATTATTTTGGCTATTTTAATCATATAAATCAAAATTACACTTGGAAAATTATGGAAATAATTTTAGTAGGTCTCCTATGGTTAGAGAAGTCTAAGAAAAATATTGTGATGCTTTGAATCATCTTGTACATTTCTATACTTAATTAAATGCATATACTTTATATTAATTTATGTAAATCATAAACTTATCAAAAATTGATAAAATCACTTCCCCACTATTTCTAAAAATCATGTTTACTCACTATAAAAATATCAAAATTATTTAACTTAATCTGAGCACTAAAGTGAATTTTTGAGGAAGCCTTGTTTTTTTTATATATAAATAATTATATTAAATTAAATATGCTTAGAAAAATTATGAAAGTTGTTTTTCAGAGTTCCTTGTGATCTANTTATATATAAATAATTATATTAAATTAAATATGCTTAGAAAAATTATGAAAGTTGTTTTTCAGAGTTCCTTGAGATCTAGGGAATTTTATAAAAATAAAACCCATTTTTATAAAAATATTTCATTTTCAAATATATTTTGAGTTAAAAATAATTAAAATAATCAAAATTTAAAAAAATACAAATAATGGTTTAAAATGAGTGGGAATGTCCCCCGATCACTTAAAATTCATTAGGACATTTTTTTCTGTTTTTTCTAAGTTAAAAATTGAATCTTAAAGGCTTAAAAATGAATTTTCATGTTTTCCCATTAAAATAATTATAATTAATAAAATAAAAAATAATAAAAATATAAGATTTGATTCTCTGCATTTTTTGAATTTAGAGAAGTCTATTGAAAATATAAATTTTTTTTTTGTAATTAAACTATTATTTTCTATTTAATTTAATCATTGAAGTTGATTAAAAATTAAATAACAATAATAGAAATTAGATTAAAAAAATCATGAAATTTTGTCTAAGTGTTTCTTTGACCTTAAGAAACCTCTAATAATTTTTCCATGAATATAAAATTTATTTTGGATAAATAAATAAATTAAAATTTGAAAATTCCATCTTCTAAATTTAAATAATTATCTAAATTAAATAAAAAATTTTAGAGGTCCACATGTTCTCCTCTAAAATTATAATTACCTCATGAATATGACACTCTAAATCCTCAAAATCTGTTGAGTTGTGTTTAAAGAGTTATGAGGTGAAGTGCCCTAAGGGCAAAATAGTCATTTCAGACTTTGGTGCATTTATTAAAATTTAGGATTAACCAAGGGAAAATGGGTAATTTTGATCCTAATAGACATGTTTGGATGATTGAAATACAATGGGATTAAAAGGTAAAAACTCACTCACCCCCCCCCCATGCACAATATCAACAAAAAATCATAATCTTCATGATTTAGAAGTCAATTAAGATCAAACGATTCTTAAGTGATGGACTTAAGTCAGAAAGATGATAGTTTACTTTTTTTCTTAAGCCNATATGACACTCTAAATCCTCAAAATCATTTGAGTTGTGTTTAAAGAGTTATGAGGTGAAGTGCCCCAAGGGCAAAATAGTCATTTCAGACTTTGGTGCATTTATCAAAATTTAGGATTAACCAAAGGAAAATGGGTAATTTTGATCCTAATAGACATGTTTGAATGATTGAAATACAATGGGATTAAAAGGTAAAAACTCACTCACCCCCCCGTGCACAATATCAACAAAAAATCATAATCTTCATGATTTGGAAGTCAATTAAGATCAAACGATTCTTAAGTGATGGACTTAAGTCGGAAAGATGATAATTTACTTTTTTTTCTTAAGCCCAAAATTGAGGATGGTTTGACCATTTGATATGGATATATGTTACTAAAATCAAAATCTTGATTATCACCATTTCACCTATCATGATTGTTAAAGGCTTAGTAGTGACCTAGGCTCAATGTCTAAACTCAATTGATTGGATTTAGAAAACAACATAATTGCTAACTGATCCCGACTGTTTATATGCAACAGTATAATAGTGTTTCTGATTATATTTTCACTTATATTTCCTTACTTTGCAACAAAGTTAAAACTCGATCCTAAAGAAAATAAGAATTTAACTTTTCAATATATATATATATATATATATATATATATTGAGATACTACGCAAGTATACGTATCATTATCAATTAATATAGGACTTTTTGATTAAAACCTGAATATCAAACTCACATGAAAATCATGCAATATGCTCTTTTGAACAACAATCTTTTTATTTCAAAAAAGACAGTTACTTAAACTATAAATAATTTTGCAGTATCAAAATTCAAATATTTTTTGGTATTTTTGATATTTTGATAGAACAATAACAATTTAAAAAGATAACTTGAGTTTATGTAAAAGGAAAGCACTGAATTTGAAAATATCTTTCTCCTTATCATGAATCAGTAATAAGCATAGGAATTCTATTGTGGTAATATGCAAATTGTGTTGTGCCAAATATGAATAATTATATTCTTTACGCTTACTAGAGATGCTATAAAAAATATTGACTAATTTAAAGTTTGAATAGTTCTGAAGACCGGCTAGGCAGAGAAGATACTAGCTCTCTCTCAAGAGTTCCCTTGATTCACTCTACCTAGGGGCTAACATTTTGTATCAAAATCTAAAGCAATAAACCAAGTTGGGGGCTTTAACCTGTCACTTTAAAGTACTCTAACTCTACACCCTTTAATGATTATTTCCCTATTTATTTGCACTAAATCATATGAATTACGTTCTCATTCATACAACCTCATGTGATTTTTTTCAATTGTTGACTGAGACAATACCAGCCCGGTTCATACATGTTCTCACAACAAATTTTAACAAGNAAATTAAAACGTCTCTATTGGAAGATCGGGAACCCTCGAAGGAGGTAACCTATGGTTGCTAACGCG
>JXCR01138455.1:31732-87254 GCA_002079205.1 Phalaenopsis hybrid cultivar | reverse complement strand
ATATATATATATATATATATTTACGCGCACATTCTAGGGGGCATCAATGCTCACGCCGAAAATTGGTGTGATCATGCTTGGCATCTAAATGACAAGTAGTGGTCACAACTGGCTCCGATGTGGTCATGTCAATGGTATGGAATTTTGGCGTGGTCACACCACATTTGGGCATGGTCACGTCGCTGCTACCAAACACATGGCAAGGTCATGCCGCTTCAGGTTGCTTTTCCTTTGGGTTTTCTCGTTCCAAATTGCTCATATTCATACCTGTATCCTACATAAAGCCGAGAAAAACCTTTCTCAAGTGTAAATCTATGACAAATAATATGTGAAATGTAAGAAAAAAAACAGTTAAAATCACATAAAATTGATGTATGTCAATTGACCAACTTACTTTGCAGCAATTTTTGGCTATCACAAACTAGCACGTGATTCATGCAATTGCACATCTCCACCATGTGGCATACAAATTAGAGTCAAAATATCAATCTCACGAGAAACTAGATTAATTATTAGGTTAGATCAAGTACTAATTTAATGCATTCTGAGCTTTATTCAATGTTTGCAAGCTTAAGTAAGCAAATGATAGTTTAAAAATAAAAATGAGACTAAGTTCCTTAGTTCTTCTTAGTTTTGATAGAAATATTTCTTTTAAATTAGTGAATCACTTGGGTTTTAAATCTTCCAGATGTTCACAAATTATGTTGACAAACAAGGACAACACATTCTTTAGTCTTTGTCAGGATATTAAAAAGTATTGGAGTTTCATATTATGATTTAACTTTTATAAATCTTGCAAAAAATCTCAAAATTCTATATTCTTCTAATGATTGTACTTCCGTTGTAGTAATATGTCTATTCTACCAAAGATTTGTGGGTTAACTTAATCATTTCACCAATTTTCTATCGAAAGCTTTAGATCATGATGGGTTTTAACAAAAAAACTACTCAGATTATTAGTTAATGAAATGTGAAAAGTTAACAAACCAATATGCTATAATAAATTCCACAAATACTACTTGACTTGATTAAAAACCACAAGAAAAACAATACTTCAAAGATATCTAGACTCTGTTACCCGATATTCTTATCAATAGGTACCAAAGTTTGACAAAACTTGAATAAAGTACAAAAAACATAAAAGGAAAAGCACTGAGAGTTGCTCTTTAGAAAGAGTTGCCATAGATCTTCTTGTTCTATTAAAAAAACCTTCTCCAATTGCTCTCCTTTCTCTCACAACGACTCACTAACTATCTAAAGCTTCCTTTTAATATTCAAAACTAGTCTGAAAACGTTCCCCCAACTCCTTTGACCATCAAAATTGAGTAAACTATTTCTTTTGTGGCCATAGCATCACGGCGCTACGATGCTCAAAATGTAGTGCAGTGGAGCCATGTCATTGGGTTTTGACTTCTTTTTCTTCAAGAGTCGGTGCTCTGAAAATCACAACATAGTTATGTGGTACCACTACAATAGTTGTTATAGTAACCACTGTAATAAAATTGTTGCAGTACTTTCGACATGTCCTCTCCACCTTAGTGTCCTATCATTTTTCTGATATTACACAAAAAAAACAGCATGAAAATACAGAATAACATAAACTTTACAAAAATACACCAAATTTTTACACATTTTAAACACATAATAAGGGCTTCAATTTACCCATGTACAAGAGCCAAGAGGAGAGCGAGGCGATTTTGCTTGGCTGCTGGATACTGTCGTTAAAAATACCACTATTATTAAAAAAAGTGAAACATAGCATTTCAAGGATATTAAAGTGGTAGAAATGTAAACATCAAAGCTTAAGTGTCAATATAAATACATATGAATTGTGTGGCATGTATGCAAATCTTCCTATAATCCATTTTAGAAACATGAAAATGGTCCAAAAATAAAAGGTTTTTACAGGGTAATTTATCCATTTTTGTGTCCTCCAACGGAGATGATAAAATTACTATAAGAAAATAAAGCAAAAAACAAATGTGGAATTAGAAGAAGAAGATGACACCGGATGGATGTTTTCTTGCTTGTCTATATGTATTGATGCTGATTTTCAATTGTGGCATTGTACTTTTTCCCAGTTAAATAAATGGATTAAGGAGTTGTTCAAATTAGGGGTGTAAACGAGCCGACTCGCTCGTGTTCGGTTCGTTTATATTTCAAGCTNATGGATTGAGTGCCAAAGCACTTGACTAGATATATTTCAAACCTTAAAATGAAGAAAAAAAAAGAAAGAAAACAAAACAAATGAGATATTCTCTTCCTGTGATGTGCGGAGGAGGAAAAAATATTCCGTCCAGACGGGCATTTTCCAGACGAAATGGGCATGACTTGCAATTTTTGACAAAATGATGTGGTTGATAATTTTGATGTATGACAATAATAATTTCCTATATAATTCTCTCACTAATTTTGAACATTAAAAAAATTAGAGTAAATTTTGTGCTCAATTCACCTTAAAATGTTGGGATACAAATATGGAGTTGATATGAAAGAAAGTTGTAATGTGAAGATAAAAATAATTGATTAAAATTTAATAAGGATAAATGTATAATACACAAATACGAGTATATATACAAAACTTTTCGCTTATTTATATCCACATATCAAAGTGATTTAATCGAGCCCACTTGTCAATTCAATTGTATTTATCCTCATCAAATTAAAGGGCAATCTAGCTAGCACACCTAGGCGGAGGCGCCTATCGGAGGAAACCATCATGACTAATGAGGACATATGTCAATCCATTATTAAAGACATCGCCCCGACACTTGAGACCCGGTCTTCTTATTCAAACACCAAGGATAGCCGTCATACCTGCAACACTTGATACCCACATCATAATTTTTTCATCAAGACATTGGAGAAGAATTGGAAGTAGTATAGTACAAGAAGCACCACGTCAATTACTTTATTGTTTTCTCCCTTGTGCAAAAAAGAGAGGGAGGCATCTCCCTCCCTCCTTCCCTCCGAAATCTTGTAACTCGGGGAACCTCCAAGGAGCTGCCCTCCTCTACATTTTCTAAGATTCACTTGTAAGTAAGGGGGTAAACGAGTCGAACACGAGCGAGCCTAGGCTCAGGTCGTGTTCGGTTCGTTTATATTTCGAGCTCAAAAAGTGTGTTCGTGTTCGGAAGCTTAGCGAACCGAACACGAGTCGTTCACGAATAAAGAATCATTTTGACAACCCTAATCACGTAGCCATCAGATGTTAAGGATTGAGACAAGATTTAAAACATCATTTGAATCTAATTTAGNGTTTATATTTCGAGCTCAAAAAGTGTGTTCGTGTTCGGAAGCTTAGCGAACCGAACACGAGTCGTTCACGAACAAAAAATCATTTTGACAACCCTAATCACGTAGCCATCAGATGTTAAGGATTGGGACAAGATTTAAAACATCATTTGAATCTAATTTAGTAATTTTTATTCTATTTTCTTCATTAATACTTTTAATTGATTACAAATCTTTATAGCCTTGTAGTCAACTAAATTTAAAAAAAAAACTACTCATCAAAGATATATATATATATATATATACATATATATAATTGATTGATAGTATTTCGAGCAAAAAACGGGCCGAACACGAACAAATAAATATTTGTTCCTGTTGTTCGTGTTCGTCTCATTAACTCAGCGAACGAGCTGAACACGAGCTTCTTAACCAGCCGAACAACGAGCCGTTTGCGAACAACGAGCCGTTTTGATAGCCCTAGTTCGAACAAGCGAAAACTCAATGCAAAGAAATCGTTTAAATTGAAGTTAAGCTTTTGAGAGTTTATTTGAAATACTTTTCATAGTTAAAAAAAAAGGTAAATTAAATTACCCTTCTTATAGTCAGACAAATATATATTTTTTGTCTTCAGCTGTTGCTTTCCCTTGTCATTAACAGTACAAAGAACCGTAACGGTAAAAATTAAGCTTTCCATGTACATAGAATGATTAGTAATGATGCCAATTATTTAGTTATAATTAACAATTAAGTCTAAAGTTCAAACATTAATTTTGCCTTCTTTTTGATCAGTTTAATAAACTTGTCAAGCAAACCATTCAAACCAATCAAATATATACCCCTAATTGTCAGAAAGTAGGAGGAAAATAACATTTATTAAGGAGTAGCTCTAGCATCATAATCTTCAAGATATTTTTCCTAACTTTATAAGTCCATGAAATCTTGGCGAAGAACAGATTCACATGGACAAGGCCTAAATAAATTATGTGAAGTTGTTAAACTTGATTTGGGAGCTTGGATTTGTTTATGAAAAGAAGTTAAGGGAAGATAAAATAGGAAAATTAGGAGAGAATAATTATGTTTATAATACTAACAATCAAAGTAATTAATGTCATTCTACTTGACTCTATTTAGTCAATTTTGACAAATACAACAATCATATTTATTTTAATATTGACTCATTTATACTTAACTATCAAACAAAAAATGCATTTTAAATAAGACAAGGAAGACTATGCATCTTCTTACCATTTGTTTGACTTATGTAAGATTTAGCTCTTTGTGAACAAATGTCACACTCATGTTGAGTTTGACATAAGAGCTAGGTTTGCCTGACCAAATTATTTATCTTAGCAAACTCAATGTAAAGCAATTTTTGTCTTTTTCTTTACTTGCTTGCTTATATCTTCAGCAAGATTCCTTTTTTTAATTGTAAATAAGTTACCTACTTGTGTTGACAAATGCTATTGTTTATGATGGTTGTTTTTTTGAATGGTAAATACCAAGTTCAAATTTGATGTAGGAGGGGGTCGGACTTAGGACATTGGTAATAAGTTCTATGGCCATTATCAACCCATCTAGTTAACTTTGATGATGACAAATATTTATGTGTGGATTAATCATTTATCATAGAGATTTGATTAAGTATAATATTTGTAAAAAAAATTATTAATATTATGTAAATACATTTTATGTCAATAAAAAAAAATTTAATATTTATTAATATTAATTATAATAAACAAAAATGATGTAAATATTCATGGAATTTTGTGAAGAAACTTCTTAATTTTCCACCAAAATATTAATATTTACAAGTAAAAATGTTATATTAAATCTCTTTTCAGCTGAAACCTAGAGGTGGTCATTTTGGTTGTGATTAATATAAGCATTGATATTCAAATTACCCAAATGGTCGTTTATGCCTAGGTTTAAATAGAATAAATTAAAAAAGATATATTGTGATATATTTTTTCAAATATGTTCATAGATTTATATATCTTGCCCAATGTTTATTGTATCATACTAAATATTTTTTTGAATAGGTTTGACAAGTTATTTTTAGATGAAACCAAAATAGTTGGTAAGTTTTGAATAATTTATAAAATATTGATCAAACTACCAAGGGATAAATATTCTAATACCGTGTCATTAGTCTCCCTTATTCTATTATGAACTAATTGAGAGTATTTTTGTCTCTAAGTATTAATGGTTAGTTGATTTGGTTCAACTAAACTTGTCCTAAAATTAAACAATTAGTGATACCTTACATGGTTAATTTAGTGGATTATGTATAGAAAGTTGAGGATTACTATACCTTCATAGGATTCTTTTATAACACATTTTATCTAACTAAAGCTTAAACCCCTAAAGCCATTTTGAAATGATTTCTTAAGATTTTCAAAAGCTAAAATCATTCACCTAACTTGTCATGATAAGAAAAGAAACTAAATAAAAATGAAACTCATATTCATCTCAAATAAAGTCATTATTTTTATATAAAGAGTATCGATTTGGATGAAGAAAAGCACCTCTTATTAGACTATTTAGCATTGAAACTCATATTCATGTTATGAAAAAAATTTTGTTGTCTCTTGAACTCTAAGCTTCTTGTTCTCCAAGTTTCTTATTAAGCCACTCAACACTAAAAACTTTACACCATGTCCATCATATAGAGATTACAGGTATCAATGAGTACATTTTGGGTGGTATGTTGTCCTCTAGAAGTGAGCCACGAGTAGCAACAACTTTTTGCAATAGTGGGATGTGTCTCGCCTCTTTTTTTTGTTAGGTGATATGAGATAATTTTAAGTATTTTTTCTGCATTTAATTCTATTTTTTCCTCCATATTTATCACAATTTTACATTGGTGAAAAGTTATTTTTTGGTATTCTGCAGTTCACAGAGGTTCGAACGTGCATTTCAGAGCAAAAAAAAATGTAAATTTATAGGAGCCAAATCGGCGTAACCACACTCAAAATTAGCTTAAGTGCATTGCTCTCTCTGTCAAAGCGACATGGTTATGACAAACTTGGGTGTGACTACCCAACATTTTACATAGCTATGCCACATTCATGCTTGACCATGCAGCTCCACGAGCTGCACGGTTTGACCGCATTGCTCCACGAGCTGCATAGCATGACTACGTCGGGTTTAGATGTGACCACGACACCGGAGCAGCTTCTTTACTTGGATGGATTTACTTGCTAAACCTGGACAAGGACTATAAATAAAAGTGTTAGGGCACATTTTGGGCTCCTTGAACAGCTGAAGGCTAAATTTGGCGAGAGTTTTTGAGATTTTGAGAGTTCATTTAGGGTTTCGTTCTCCTCTTTACATCTTGTTTTTTTATTTTATTTGAGGAAACTTGTATGAGAGCAAGATAAATTACTATGGAAGAAAGCGGAACCTTAGTTGTAAATCATTATTATTTTATAATGTTACTTGCATCATTGATTTCAATAAATTTCATGGATTTATTTATTTTCTCCATGAGTACCTAAATCATGTTTGTACCTTTGTGGCGTAGGGATAGTGATTTTTTTGTTATTTGTTTACATGTTTTCTCTTTAATTTCTTTTATGCTTTTCATATATCCAAGTTGTTGATTATCTTTCTAGTCTTCCTTTACTCCTAATCTGACCAATTAAGTGATATGTCTTTGGATATACTTGATTTCTTCGTTATTTTACATATGTTTTTGAATGAAATTGCACCTTACTGGAAAATATTTTATGTTTATGATGTGGGTATAACAGGTAGGAGCATTGGAACGAATTTGGACATAATCAGAGCGAAAAGGGGCCTGATGGGGCAGAGGTGTTGATTGTGGTCTCGCACCTAGGCTCTCACTTTTGGGCATCAAGGTGTTGCAGTTGAACATCTTGGTGTTAGGTTCTAGACACCTAGGTGACCAAGATTTTTGAGCAGACAGAGAGCTCGACGCCAAGATACCATAGATTGGGTGCCTAGGCATTGTAATTCAGACAATTACTTTTGCACGACTTCGGGAGTTATTTTACGAGTGCTGGTGGTTCAAACAGGGAGTTTTGGCAAGCTTAGAAGTAGGAAAAAAGTTCCAAGTCCTAAAATTCTCTAAGGACAGAAAGTAGGAGTAGGAACTCTTGGTTTATAGAGATTTGAGAGGAGAATTTAAGAGAATCCGTAAGGAGTTTACGATAGCATCTTGTGTAGCATTGTGGAAAACATTATATGGTGAATTTGCTTCTATTTTCAGAGGGCTATTTGATTATTATTGTAAACACATATTTTATAAATTTACTTGGATTGAGTGAAGTTTTATTTAATATTTATCATGTGTAGTGAGTAGGTTTCTTATAGTTTTCTCTTGTGAAAGATAAGTTGATTCATACGGTTGTGAATGCTTTGAATTTGTCCTTATTTCCATGTGATGATTATATCTCTAGACTTAATTTATGTGTTGTACTCGCCATATAACTTGTTCAAATTTTTTGTGGCACATTAGGACTCGATAGAGCAGTGATGAAACAACATAGAATATTCACATTGTGTGAATGGCTATGAAAGATGAGTCATGAGACAATGCAACATAGGGAGATGTGTATCGATATAGTTTGAATTAGAAGTTTCACGGGTGACAGATGGAAACAATTACTTAAATTTGAATCATACTCTTTTATGCACTCAAAATAGGGTAAATGAGTTTTATGCTCCTGTTGTCACTACCACATTACAATTCTTAGAATTAACACCTATAATCTACTTAGGAAATCACAAAAGAGAAATAACTTTATCAATCTTGAATTTCACCTGTTTAATTGATCTAGGCAAGTTTAACTTAGGGTTAGAAATAAAATTAGGAGTAGTTGTTTGAAAAACCATATTTAGAAATCTTCCAAACTAGGACCTAAAAGTAGGCTAGAATTCACCCTTAGGTTATTATTACTACGAAGTCTCTGCCACCTTCTCTATGGGATTGACATTTCATATTGAAGTAGAGACTTGTATTACGAAAGTGATACGTACACTTGCGTAGGAACCCTGACATTTAGGTGGAGATTGTGATCTAAATTAATTATCATTAAAGTGTTGGTAGATGATGGGGTCATCATTAGGATGTTAAAAATTATTTTTAACTATGACCTGTACCTGTTCCAAAGTGGAGCTATTAGGTTAACCACAAAACCTGGTAAAATAGGCATATTTTAGTTAGGATTTTGCAACCTTGATAAGGGCTCAGAAGAATCCTGAAAAATGTCATAAGATTAAGGAAAACTTAACTTTAATGGTTTTTTTCATTCTTTTGACCTACACACATGTTTGAAAGAAAACATCATCCTTAGTTGATAATTATCACGTAGGGAAAAACTTAAGAAAACTACGGAATCAGATTACACCCAAATCACAAGGTACGAGCTTCATTCCTCTTGAATAACACTTTCAGTTTTGATTTTTATTTTCTAAGATCTCAATTTTTTTTTGCTTGGTAGTTAGAATTATAGGAGTTGACTTCCAAAAGTTGCGATCATGCTAAGCTAGGTGTTTGAACGTAGTAAAGTAGAAAATTTTTTATCAGGAAAATTGTTATTCATTTCCTCATGGGATTGATATGTGGACTCTTAAATCACTTATTACTTGGCATATATACTTGCATTCCAGGCTACTTGCCTCATAGAATTTTCTTAGACATCAATTTTTTTGCATCATTACCAAGAAGTGGCTTTAAGAATTATTTTGATTTTAGATGAACCCGGCCCTATAATATAGGTTTGGTAATTTATCTTCTCTATTTTTTATTTTATATTTTTTTGTTATTTGGGTTGCATATGTATCACTACAGAGCATCTAATTATCTATCATTAAGTGGTGAAAACTATATTTCGATGTTTGTGTTAGATTTTGCGACCGTTTTGCTTTTGAAAATTGGACGAAAAATGTCCTCTAAAAATGGCAAAAGCGTGTTTGGAGTAACAAAAAAAACTGCATCAAAGTTGCATTTAAAAAACTGATGCAAAATGTTACTTGTCAGCGGCGAACTAAGTCCAAGGCATATTTGATGGAAATCTGACATAAATGACCTAAAAGACATATTGTATGCACCACAATTTCATTTTTTCTTTCATGCTCGCCATTGTCCCTTTTGCTCAGAACCCTTGCTCTCCCCTATCCCAGTACCCTTTCCCTCTCCCCCTCACAATTTCGATCGAAACTGCATGATCCTTCACGATACATTCAGCATTTAAGCTAGCTGGGAAGACGTCATACAGAAACCACCAAAACTCCCATATTTCTCATCCTTCCGCTTTGCTCTAGTCGGAAAACATTGAGCAAGGTAATGCTATTTGCTCCAATCTTTTTCATTTTAGTTTTTGAAAATTGAAATGGGCCTTTTGGTATTGGTAATGTGGTGTGCATGTACAAATTGATGTTTAGGTGTTAGATTTTGTAAATACATAACAATTTAGTGATATTTATGTTAATTTAGGAATAGATTATGTGGTATGTATTCATAAATCAAAGTTTTGGTGTTAGAAAAGTATATACAAAAGAGTTCAATGACATTCATGTAAATATTGCAGTTTAGGTGTTAGGTTTATAAATACATAACATTAGAGTTATATGCAAAGATATGTGGTATGTATATATAAATTGAAGTTTTGATGTTAACGATGTAAGAATATAAATAAAAGAGTTTAGTTGTTACATGTGTACATACATAATAATTGAGTGATACGTATGTATGAAATTAATAAATTAGTTGAATTCACGTTGATTGGTTGAAGTGGTGGAATGCATCAAGTATACTTTTTATTTATCATGGTAATATCTAGAGATATTGTCATTGGTAGACTTGGAGCTTTTTGGTTGAAGCAGAGGAATGCATGCATTGATTGGGTTTATTGCCCAAAGTGATGGTGATATAGATGGAAATGCTATTAGTAGAATTAAAGTTGGTTGGTTGAAATGGAGGAGTGCTTCTCATCTTGTTCACAGTGATGATGATATAGATGAGAATTTTATTAGTAGAATTTACGTTAGTTGGTTGAACTGGAGGAATGCCTCAGACATATTGCTTAAAATATAAACCACTTCAAGAAAGTCTCTTATATATGGTTGACCAAGTGGTGTTAACTTTACCGAATGAATCAAGCTACTTAAAAGAGATTTCTAGGGTCATTTTCTTTCATTAAAATTAGCTCTCATGAACCACTAAACATAATCATTCACTATACATATTGATAAGTATTGACTAATTTTTATTTCTCTACTAGTTGAACTAATTTGTAAAACGACATTTATGCTGCAGATGGATATTCATAATTTGAGAGCTTGGATGTATAACAAATTATATCCAAGATGAAAATAGCTCACAGATGAGTTCTTAAATGGCATTGAGGAATTTATTCCGGTAGCATCATAGTTGCCCATCTATCATTTTGAGAGTAAGTTCTAATGTCCTTATGTGAAGCACAAAAATGAAGTGCTTATGCCAACTGAAGAAGTTGGATCTTTACAATAAAGGATTCAAATTTAATTATTGGTAATGGAATGTGCATGGTGAGCAAGAACCTGAAGTTAAGTTTGATTAAGGAGGTGCATCGAGAAGTGATGCCCCCTGAAATGAATTTGATCTTGACACATATGAAGAGATGGCTCAATTTGTTGGCAGCTTTCAGCGCAAACCTGAAACATGAAAAATGAATAGTAACCTTTTTATGACTTACTAAATGTTGCACAACAACCTTTACAGGATTGTTACACTACACATACAGAGTTATTAATGAGGCTGAGAATGTTTACCATAAAATCTAATTTTAACATTCCCAGAAAAGCACTCAATCAGGTAACAACTTTATTGAAAGAGACAAACCAAGAGTAGCAATCTATTGGTTGTATTGGAACTGAGAATGTTGACAATTTTTAATGGCATACTTGATGAAAATTTTCAATTGCAATACCTTGGCAATGCTTGCTACATTGTGTATTCATGGTTAGATCCATTTTTAACCAAGGAACCCAAACACTCATGCCTTATGATATCACTAAGTTAACATTGAACAGATGATATGCAATGTTTGATCCTTTTTTTCTTGCTCGCTAAGCTACATAGGCTTATTGCCTTTAATACCTTGGTACAGTAAGGATAAAGTTGATTGAGTTGTAGTTATGAAGAATAAACTAGAGAAAACTATTAAGTTGGATAGTTCTATAGAACCAATTCACTAAGAGGAAAGCATGTCAGATTTTCATACTCATGGGGGCACAAATGATGAAATGTTTATGGTAGAGGATACCATAGCGATTTTTGAAGACGTTGCTCATGGTTTGGCTGAGGATGATGAGGAGAGTGAATAAAAAATTTTAGTTTCATCTTCAATAGTGAGTTTTTCTGATGAAACTTAATAACATAGCTATGCATATTTTAAATTAGTTTTTACTACTGTTACTTTTTGTTTTTTACTTTTGTAGTATTGAGGCATAGCTCTTACTCTCACTTTTCTTGTTCTTAGACATAGTTGCTACTTGTGTCTTACGTTTACAACACAATTTCTTTCTAGTTATGATTATTTTTACAGCAGATATCAATCATTTTAATGTCATTTCTTTTTTTTGTAGATGGCCACAAGTGTTCAGACAACTCATGAACTCTATGTTCTGGGGAAAGGGGATCTATCGCCGCTTGGCCTCTTCTAATTATGAGAGAAAGAGGCTGACGAATCGGGAAAATCGGGCGTTGGAAGGGGGCAGAAGAGCTGCGCTCCATATTGGTGGATCATTCCCCTATTCGGAGCACTACATGAGGTTGGTAAGATTTTTGTATATTTAAACATTAATTTAATTTTTGGAGTAATTTTGTAATGCAAAAAAAAAATTATACGCTACATAGGCCAATGAGTTGAGCCATGCTCCCTCCGTTGTGGAGCTACATGTCTAAACACTTTGACACCGGGGGATTGCGTTGTGGACCTTAGAGCATTTCAGGCAAGTTATAGTAATTTAAAAATCTTAAATTAAAAGTTAACTTATACTCTAACTATTGAATGTATCAATTAAACACTGGTTTTCATTATGCAGGAGAATATAGAGCAGCTCCGAGAGAGGCACTTGGCTGCTCGAGCCTAGACTTTCACAAACTGTAGTGGTAGTCACTCTACCACTACGCAGTTTAAGTACAAGCTATGGACCCAGGTGACAAGGAATAGCCTTCAAGGGTATAGCCTTAAAGCCAAAGGGAGGGTTTATGGACTTGGCGCGAAGGGTATAACCTTCAAGGCTGAGCTCTCCCGTAGTCCCTTTCATATTTCATTGAGCTCCTCACAGCTAGATCAAGAGGCTCTTGCCAAGCATGTAACTACAATGAATGAAGAGATTTGTCAGTTGCATAAAAAGATGCTAGAAGGCCAACATAGATTCAATGACTCTATAGCGCGCATGATGAAGACAATAGCAAAGAGCTGGGGTAAGCAGCTAATGACATCCATGTAGACGGAGGAGGAGAACAGAGATGATGAGTAGTTTTTTTTTATGTTTTTTTTTTCTTTATAAGCATTATGTTGAACAATTATTACAAATTTTTTTGGATTAACTTTACTATTTTTATTTGGGACGATTTGTGATAGCATTTTTCTTTTAGAAATGATATTATTGAGAGATTTGATCTATGATTTGGCTGTGCTTACTGTAATATGTAATGTGGAATGTGTTTTTGTGTGGAAACATAAATGGTATTCTAAATTTTTTTTTCTGTGTTACAGATTTGCATTGAATTTTCATCGCTTTTTTTTTACACAAATTCTAATGCTAAATTGATAATAATATTTTGTCATTCTATGATATTTTTTTAGACAAATAAGACGGCAATCTGACTCTAATATTCATTGTCTGATATTTTCATATGTAAACTTTGACGCACATTTCGTATAAAGAAATCTGACACTAATACATTGCAAAAATCGATGCAAATTATTTGCATCAAAATATTTTAGCATAAATTAGATGGAAATAATATTACTAACCCAAATTATTGTAAAAAAAAATCAGATGTAAATTCGATGATAACCCTAAAATTTTGTTGGATTTGCATCATATTTGTGTCTGATCTGTCAGACGCAAATCTGTTGAATTCCAATAGTGTATATTTTCTTTGCTAGTTTTATTATAGGTGTTGAAAATGTTGAAGAAAGCTGAAAGCCGAAAATAATATCTATTTTCATTTGTTTTAAATGTGTTACTTTCTTTGAATGTTTTGTATATTGACAAACTTCCGTAGATCATTGTGATTGTGTGTATGTTTATTGGAGTCTGTTGAGTTTGGCTTTTGGATTACTTGCTCACTTGTTTTAGTGTATGCATATGATTGTCAAAGCCGACCTTAACCCTTTTAACCCTGAGATTGATTAGACCTTGAATGCCTTAGGAGACCAAATTCACTATTTGACATACCCATGAAAATGGCCAACCCTCATGATCATATCATGAAACAGCTCAAGAATTATGCCAAATCATCTCTTCAAGAAATCTATATAGCATAAATTACCCAACAGCAGAGCCCAACACTTATGAGCTAAGACCAGTCATTATCCTAATTATGGTTATAATCAGTTTGGGGGATTACCCACTAAGGAACCAAATTTTCATTTAACTATTTCTTTGAACTATGTGCCATTTTTTGGTATAACAGTGTGTTGTTAGACTTAATTTATTCTCATTTTTTAAGATAAAAATCCAAGGTGTAGTTAAACTCCCTTGTCGGGAGGATCTATCGCCACTTGGACTAACTTTATCCAAAAATTTTTGGCAAAATACTTCCCTCAATCTAAGCTTGTCAAGCGTAGACATGATATCACTTTGTTCACTAAAATAGAAAAAGAAATGATTCATGAGGCTTGGGAGAGGTTAAAGGAATTACTTAGCTAGCGTCTACACAATGCCTTACGTGACTGGTTGATCATCCAAACCATTTACAATGGGTTAGTAGGCTCCTCAAGGTCCATTATAGACGCTACAGATAGGAGATTATTGATTTCTAAACCTTTTCAGGATGCCTATGTGATGATAGAAGAGTTTGCAACCATTAATTTCTAATGGCCTTCTAAGAGATTCATATGTCTGCCTCATGTTGGGCTTTAGTTTGTGCATGCCTTGCAATTGGCACTGGGCTTTTTGGATGCCATGTAAATTTTAAGATTTTGAGTTTTTTGAATAATCAATGTCATCAAAAGTAGTAAAATGTTTTAGAAGGTACAAATATCATCTTTATGATGGGTTTGATTATTTGAATTGAGAAAATGTTGGGTATGCACTGGTATGTGATTAAACCAAATAGGTCATTTCCTCTATATAATCTAGAGACTAAATAGGCTTTAGATTAATTCTTGGGGTCTTCTACTTCCTATATGGAAAGCTTTCATCATAAATTACATCTTAAGTGGGCAATTTAAGAAAACACTTGATTAAGGCTATGATTTTTTTCCTCATAAAATTTTTAAGTTCAAGTTCTGACAATTAGATATTGGACTTCCAAATGGGAGAAGCCCGCTAATTCAAGCACTTGTTAATGGAGGCCAAAAGGAGAAAAGGGTGGGGGTTCTTGAAGATACCAAGAAATTTTTAATAATATCTCAGACAATCCTATTGTTTGGAATTTGAAATTTTTTAAGAAAATTTTAATTTTATTAAAATGTTAAGGCTTATACTGCATGACATACAATCATGTAGGAGCCTGCCAATACTCCAGGTGAAAAGGTAGAAAAGAATATATCGGCCTATGGTTTCGATACACCTATGGAACAAATTGACGGTATGGGTGTCAACCCTAGTTTATGTCAGACTCATCAATCGGCATCATCCAAACTATCGTTAGTAGTTTAGTTGAGGTTCATCCTTTGTTTCATGTTTAGTCTTCTTTTATATAGGTTGGATATTGTAGTCAATTGACCACAACACCTTCTAACCCTATAAAAGGAAGGAAGACTAAAAGGAAAAATCCAAAGTCACTATAGTATATTATTTGTTTGAAGCAACTTTGAAAAATAGAGTTAGCGCTCTCTAATAAAATGTAAAGTAAATCTAGAGTGGCATCTTGTAGGGTGTTTCATCATGTAAAAGAGGTAAATGTGTTTTTTGGATTATTATCACTCATTTTATTTTCTAGTTAGGACAACCCAGTCAAGATGCTCATGGCTCCGTCCTCTGGGGTTGTCAGGTTCCCTAATCTACTTAGTCTGAAGAGACGATCAAGCCTACTCTGACCGGAAGATTCCTCTCAACAACCATGGGATGAGTCCCTCAAGAGATCTTTGTAGGTCTGAGTAGCAAGGTTAAAGTTGTGTTCGATGATCATAGTTAGTCAGGGTTTCATTTATGTTTTAGTGTCTTTTACAGATTTTAGGGGTTTAGAATGTTTAGGTTGTTTAAGACTTCTTAGCCGATTAAATTTTATGGTTTTTGTTTTACTTTGATGTTGAAATGGCTCGATCAAGATCCCATGGTTCTGTCTTCCCAAGGTCATTGGGGTTTGTGGTTTAATTAATCACGAATGATTAAAAGGTGCTTCATTAGCAACCATGGGTTGCCTCCTCTTGAAATTTCTTCTCAAACCAGGTTGTGTTTTATGGTTTGAGTTTAAGCTTTAATCATTTCTAAGGCGTGTTTCATGTTGTGTCTTTTATGTTTACTTTTCATTGCAGCCCATGTCATCTCTTTAAGTGTGCTTTCATTCTCTTTTGAGAGATCAAACACTCCTTCACTTAATTGAGTTAGATCGGGTTGACCCAAGTCTTGTTCTAGTTGATTTTAGTTAACCGGAGTTTGGTCGGGTTGACCTAGATTTGGTTAAGGTTGATTGGGTTAACCCAAGGTAGGTTGGGTTGACCCAATATTGAATTATTTTGGTTTGGGTTAGCCCGAGTTAGGATAGGTTGACCCAGAGTTGGTTAAAGTTAATTTGGGTTTAACATCAGTTTGGATTAACTCAAGTTAGGTTGGGTTGACCTAGATTTGATTAAGGTTGATCTGGGTTAACTCAATTTCGGTCGGGTTGACCTAGGTTTAACTAAGATTGATTTGGGTTAACCAAAGTTAGGTCGGGTTGACCCACATTTAGTTAAAGTTGATTTGGGTTAAACCGAGCTAGATCGGGTTGACCAAGGATAGATTTAGATTGGTTTGGGTTAACATGAGTTAGCTTGAGTTGACCCAGGATTAATTTAAGTTTGTTTGGGCTAACTTGAGTTAGTTTGGGTTAACCCATAGTTGGTTAAAGTTGATTGTGGTTAAAATTTGGTTTGGGCTAACTTGGGTTAGGTCGAGTTGACCCAGGTTTGATAAAGGTTGATCTGGGTTAACCCGAGTTAGGCTGGGTTGCCCAGGTTTAATAAAGGTTCATTTGGGTGAACCCGATTGCGGGTTGACCCGAGTTTGGTGAAATTTGATATGGTTCGAGTTAAGTCGGGTTGACCCAAGGTTGGTTAAAGTTGATCTAGGCTAATGCAAGTTAGGTTAGGTTGACCCAGGTTTGATTAAGGTTGATTTGGGTTAACCTAAGTTAGGCTGGGTTACCTGGGTTTAGTTAAAGTAGATTTGGGTAAACCTGAGTTAGGTTTGATTGACCAGGTTTGGTTAAAGTTAGGTCTCAATTAGGTTAGACCTAAGAAAATTTTAACATTTGAGTTAAGTTGAGTCAGGTGCAGGACGAGTTCAAACTGAGTATAGACTGAGTTTAGTCTAAGTTAGGCTAAACTTGAGTTGAATTTAGAGTTGGAGTTTAGTTTGTACTAAGTCTAGATTGGTGCTAGACCTAGGTTTAAATTTGAACTCACTTAGGTTGAGTTAGGTCAAAGTTGGGTTAGAACTAAGTTGAATTAAGATAGGTCTATATTAGATTAGACCCAAATTAGGTTTAGGGCTCTAATTGATTAAGATAATCCCATAACTAAAAGGGTAATTATGAGATTTAAAATTTTCATTAAAATGTAATCATAGGGTATTCTGAGTTAGCTTTTATGTTTAATTTAAGTGTAGGAGACGATTTGGCCAAAGATGCAAAATTTGTAATTTTAAAGATTTGCCTCTAATGCTCTAATTTTAATTTTAAGTTTTCAAAGTTGAAAATTCTCATTTTAGTGTTTACGGTTGCTGCCCTAATTTTTCTTTTTAATTTCTATCTTAGTTTATATTTTTATGATTTTTATTATTATAATTATTTTTTCAGAATAATCATATTTTTTTATGGAAAATTAGTCATTTTGGTGCTACGGAGATCCCCTGACTTTTGAATAATCAAGGAACATTCCTGATGATAAAGGAAATAATCATTGATTTTTTATCTATATATAATTTTTTAAATCTCTGGGGTATTTAATTAATTTAAAATTAAATATAAGTTAATTATTTAATTATTTAATTTATTATTTCTCCTTTATTTACTGAGCTCAGGAGTATTTTCATTTTATTTTTATGATTTATCTTTGAGGAGAGATAAATTTTTAAAGTTTATTAGATTTTTCAGGATTTATTTATTTTGGAAATTCTGATTTTCTTATTCAAACTCAGTCAGCGCCATGTCATCCTTGGAGACGTCGAAATCCCATTTTTAGTCTTATGGTCGGCTGCACTTTACACACAAGCGCTTAGGTGGTCCGCGATCCGGAGCTTCGCTCTGCATGTTCTGCTGTCTCGGCTCAATCACCACAATCCATTTCAAATACACGAAAATGGATGGCATCCATTCATCATCTCCATGGGTACTCATTGTAGTTTTGCTTCAAATCCCTAGACCTTGCCCTACACTCAACCAAATCTCATGTGGTTTGATCCTATAACTTCATTTAAGTGAGACTAACCTATCTATAGATTTAAATGGGTACCCATTGTAGTTTTGCTTCAAAAATGACCAGAATAAGAGCAAAAATGGTCAGTTTGAGCCATTACCTTAGCTGAAGTGGTGAGGCCTCGATTCTGGTTGATAGACACGATCGCCTTGATACCATGAAGCTCTCCCTTACTTCAAATTGCTCTGAGGTTGAGCCTAAGTATATGTTAGGCTAAAGGGTGGCTCGAGTTGGTGCTGAAGTAGGTTAAGGAGTGTGAGAAAAGTGGATTTTTATTGGGGAAGTGGTTTTAGAATCTTTTGAAATTTATGGTAGGGTGATTTGTAAAAGAGTTTTGGTGAGGTTGGTGTCAAAGCCATAAAAGGTCCTGGATTTTAGAGGGGAAATTGGGGTTGTGTGTTGGTGGAGATGGCTTGAAAATGATGAGGGTAGTCGTTAAGTTTTATGGGAGCAACTTGGGTGTTGTAGGCAGGGAGTTTAAGTAAGAGTTTTGTGATCTTGAGTGTGGTGAGGTGCTCTCGGGTTAGGGCTTTTTATAGCCATGAGAAGCCATGGGGGGAGCCCTGGCCTGCTTAGGAGACTTTTGTTAAAATTTAGAGAATGAGCAGAAAAATTACAGGATCTTGGATAGTGGAACAAGAGCTTTTCCCATTTTTATGTCTTGACCCACGTGTGCTCCAATGGCGGTGTAGGAGCCATGGTCAAGTCATGAGAGTATTGGGAAAGCTTTTGGTGGGATGGATATGACTAGAATTGGTCTATTTTTACTCACCCCTGACCTGAGTTTGGCTTCCCAAGGTTTGAACATGGGTGAGTTAGACGTAGGTGTCAAGCATGAGACCCCTTAATTAAGTGTGCATGGTTTGTCTTTTTGTGCTTATTTTATGTTTAATTCTTTTTAAGTAATTCATGTTTAGTTTGTAGTGTCATGGTAATTTATCTGGGTCATGTGTGTGTCATGTGTTATGGTTGACCCATGGGGAACAAACCATAGGAGATGGGCTATGGGCTCTCCCATGTTGGCTTGGGTTTAAAGTTAATGTTGGGCTTTTTTAGTTAAGCTTAGCCTTAGGTAATTAACTTTGCCCCAAAATAATTAAGTTTAGCGGGCATCCATAATTTAATCTTGATATTTAAGTTTCTTTGGCCTCAATTATCTTGAATTGATTTTAGATTTGATTTGAGGAATTTAGTTGTTCACTAGTTGTCCTAGTAAATATTGGTGATTCCAAATTTTAGGGTTTGGGTTGATGTGTTAAGCATTTATGTTGATTCTAGGGTTGATTGGTGTTGGGAAAACTTTGAGTGAGACCAAAGTTTGACTTTGGGGCCTCACCCCTCCCCCCTTCAGTTTGAATTTTAATGTCATGGGGTTTCCAAGGCTTTTAGGGTAATGCGGTAAGAACCCCTTATTGGCTTAAGTCTAGCTTCCTATTTGATGGGTTTTTCTCAGATCAATGAGATTCCTAGGGGTATTAAATGAGCCATTAAGGGAATTCCTATGGCTTTGAGCTCCATGCATCCCGAACTACAGAGAGTCCACTTGGGCTTTCATTAGGTTAGACCCGCAACCATCTCAACCAATGGTTAAGGATTTGTGCTTAATTCCTGGAAACCTTAAGTGAGTGCAGGATTGGTTAGAAGTCATATATGGGTGAGTTCCATCTCTAGTCATCTAAAAAGGTCACTAGGAAACCCTAAGGCTAAATCACAGTTTTCTATAGAGAGGGAAGAAGTCCTCACAAAAGTGAGGTCAACAAACAGACCCCCAATATGTGTGGTGTACCCAACAGATATGTCCCACATATTGGCATTGACCGAATCGAACAATCAAGTCTACAAGTCATCCTAGAAACCTATAGGTTAAGCTATCTACTGAGGAATCGTAGGACAAAAGGGTGTCTAGTGAAGACTAGGTTTTAGTTGAAATTGTCACTGGAGATTTTTGGAATGAAAGATGTTCAAGAAAGATCAAGTTGAATAATGATTGTAGATTTTGTTGTTGCATTTGTTTGTTGTTATTTGGTTGAGTAGACCAACCCTCCCTAGAGCTCTTGTTAGGGGGTTCTTTAGGCGAAAGTTGTCGAAAGACAAGTAACTAGTTTGAAGAGGAAATCTGTCATCAAATTAAGGAGCTCTATACCAATCCTCAGAAGATGATGTTATGCCTCTGTCTCTTTAGGTAGGAATGTTGATAGACTTACATCTTAACTAAGAGGAAAGCAAGTAAGCTAAAAGAAATTCATGACTCCATTCAAGGAGGGCCTCATGTCCACTTTGAGAACTAGTCAAGAAAAAAAAAAGAGAAGGATGTTGTATTCCATTGAAGGAGGTCTTATAACAATCCTCGAAAGTTGATATCAGGTCCCAGTCTCATTAGGCAAGAATGTTGATGGCCTTAAACCCTAATTAAGAGGAGAACAGGTAAGCTAGAAGAAAGTCGTGATTCCATTAAAGGATGTCTTATACCAATTCTCGAAATGTAAATGTCATATCCCTATTTCCTTAGGAAGGATTGCCGTTGGACTAAAATCCTAATTAAGAGGAGAATAGATAAGCTAGAGGAAAGTCATGATTTCATTTGAGGAGGGCAACATTCAACTAGCCAGAGAGAATGGGTGTCGTATTCCATTATAGAAGGTCTTATACCAATTCAAAAAAGGTAAATGTCGTGTCTCTGTCTTGTTAGGAAGGAATTCTGAAGGACTTACAACCTAACTAAAAAAAGAACAGGTAAGCTAGAGAAGAGACATGATTCCATTTGAAGAGAGCCTTACATCCACCTAGCGAGAGAGAACGAATGTTGTATTCCATTAAAGGAAGTCTTATACCAATTCACGAAAAATAAATTTCATGTCCCTATCTCATTAATAAGGAATGCCGATGGACTTACATCCTAACTAAGAGGAGAATAGGTAAGCTAGAGGAAAGCCATGACTCCCTTTGAGGAGGGCCTTACATCCACCTAGCGAGAGAGAACATATGTTGTATTCCATTAAAGGAGGTCTTATACCAATTATCGAAAGGTAAATGCCATGTACTTACTCATTAAGAAAGAATGTCGATGGACTTACATCCTAACTAAGAGGAGAACAAGCAAGCTAGAGGAAAGTCGTTATTCCATTCAAGGAGGGACTTACTTCCACCTAGCCAGCAAGAAAGGTGTTTAAATGTATGTTGGGTATAGGCCAACTTAAGAAAATTACACCTTGCCCATATTTTGTTTTAGTTTGTAATTCTGTTAAGGGTTGTTTTATTTTATGTATGTTATTTTTCAGGATACCTTGCTTCGAATTAGTGTCTGGTTTATATTGTTCTTTTGGAAATGCATAGAAAGTTGTTAGAAGTTTCTTTCAATAGGATTTTCAATCATATAAATGAAAAATTCCATTGCATTTTTCATGTAATTGAAATGTCCAATGATCAAATTACAACATCTTCATCAAAAGAAACATCGAACAATAGCTGCATTGTGTCACGCTCCCATCCAGACATTCTGCAATAGCACTTAAAGTTCTCCCTTTATTGTATTACCCTTCCAAACCACAAAACCAGTTGTAGACACCTTGCACTCTGAGGTAGTATCAGAGACATGCTCTTTCTTGTACCCTCGGGTGCTGGGGTGGTAAAATGGTAAATGTATTTCTAGAGGTTGCAGGTTCTAGAGTTCTAATTTCGGACGAAAGTCTACTGGGTGCTTCTCCAGGCTCATTCTCCTCAGTGTGATGGAGATCCTTTGTCGGGTTGCTCCTGGGATGTAGTGCTTTGCTACATCGGCTCCATTTTCTTGTAAAATGAGGACAAATTTGAGTGGGAGGGGTATCTTTATGGGGACCCTAAACTCTCTGGGTCCTACAATCTACAATTCTGCCATGAACATTATGAAACATTCTTTTAGCGATGAGATCGTACAGAATGGTCTTTCAAAGTCATGTTGATCAATATGGGGAGGAATGTAATTCCCTTCCTCATAGATATTAATGATACAGTTGCTAGGAATATAATCTGCGGGTATCACAAGGCAAGCTACAAGCCTCTTGATTACTTCTATTATTATCAGTGGCATTGGATCAGCTCTATCTTATCGAAGAATCTCCGGCGGATTCATTTCCCCATCCAATGCGATGTTACCACAACTACCATATTGCATCGTTATTATGTCTTTGCCTCTCTTCCAGCGGCTAGGCTCGAAATATGTCCTTCTTTCTAAATATCCAGCCTAACCCTTGTCACAAACTTCCATCACAAGTTGAACAATGATGTCTAGTTCTTCCCTTGAGAAAACATTTGAAAATAATTACAGGAATTCAAGTATGATTTTCTGTTCATTAACCCTTTGTGAATGTCAGAAGTACTATCGTCGAACCACTTAGAGTCATTCTAATTACTTCTCTGAGATAATCTGTCGGGTATTGGGCTCCTTTGATGCGAGCAGATATATAAATTGTGCAGTATATGGGTTTGGTTCAAAAATATGATTTTCAATATTATCTTCTTCCGGGTCAAATTCTTCGATCTCAAGAACCTTCATAAAGGGATTCTTGTGTTAAAGAAGATTGGTCTGTCCACATAGAGACAAGCAATGGGAAAGTTGGATTATAAGTGGATCATCAGCAATTGTACCACACTGGGAGCATTTAGGCTGCGAACATACACTGAAAAAGAAGTAACCAACACACCAAAGATCAAGGAAGTATCAATTACTAGAAATTAATTTAAAAAACAATGCTAATCACTATTGCATTTAATTATCTTGCCCTTATGGCGACTTATACCCTACTAATGCGACTTATACCCTACTAATATACCAGAGAATTGAGGAACTAAAAAATATACGATCAAAATATGTTGAATCAAATTCGACAGCTCTAGAAGGAACACATGCCAAAGTGTAAACCACTAAATACAAAGAGCTCCCAACTAGAATGGAGCAAATTATCATGCCAACTGAGTCAAGAAGGTCAACCCAATAAGCAAATGAATGACTTCCAACAAAGGAGCGAGTGAAACAACAATCCGATAAGAAAGTAATCAATGTAATGTTAGTATTTGACAGTTGCTGCAACCAACCAACACTAAGAGGATCTTATTAGCATTATGAACATTTCATAATGTACCATCTATTCACTATAAATATGAGAACAAAGAGTGTAAAATTGAACTTTTTAGAAATGACACGAGTAAATCACTAATTTTGCCCTCGTGAGACTCATCTTTCCCTACTCTCTCTCGTTGTTCCATGTTTAAGTGTTATTTTTACAGGTGTAATTTATAGATAAATCTTAGTTCACATTAATGTTTTTAGATTTTTTTTTCTTTTTTTTGGCGTACAAATATTTGCACAACACTAAGACGAGTAAATCTTCCTGTAAAATTAATTTCTTAGATGATGATAATAACAATATTGTTTTTTAACGACAATAACAATATTGATAATAAGTACAACAATAAGATTCAAACAAGCAAGCTCCAACAATAATATTATTATGATATTATCGATAAAAATAATTTGTTATCAGTGAAAGTACACTAATAATATCGTCCAACCACTACAAATAATTGCAGCCTCCTACAAGCAACCTGCAACCATCCCAGTATTATGCCAGCCGGCCAATCAATTCATTCCTAATTTGACTTGATAAATGTTTGCAGAACAACCGCCCAAACAATTATGCTTCATCCGTATCAAAGATGCATTTTTTCCTAAACCCTATCTTCGCAAAACCAGAACTTCCAAATTTAATAAATCTTACAATTTAATTGCACAAACCGCGAAGCAAAACTTTCTTCTTCTTCTTCTTCTTTTGTTTCATTTTCTTCCCACTAGCATGGGCTTTCCTGATATTACCAATCAACCGAAACATACAAATAGACATTTTTCATTTCTTTTTTAAACATAACAAATAACAAACTTTAAACACTCAAAACAATATCCACAAACCTAACAATACAAAATGTACAGAAATTACGGGGTTAGGCAAACCAGACCAACGGCTCGGATGAAGTTACCGTTACCGTTGTCCAATAAATGACTTGCACAAATCATACTCTACTTGGAAACAGCAATAGGGATTCCGTGCTGTTTAAACCATTCTGGCATGTTAAATTTCTCGTACAGTACAGGCCTCACATCCTTTTGGAGAGAGAGGCGCTTCAGAAGTGGAAGAATAACACCCAACAGCTGATCAGAAGGAAGTCAAGGAAAGTGCCAGTAAATATATTGAAAGAAAAATGATGATTCTTGAAATTTTTTTTCCTTGTATTTCAACTAATTGCGTAAAATTCCTTTTTTTTACAGAAACAAGTTTTTGTGAATCAGATGCTATGTAGCATTCGACGAGTCATTTCGACTAGCCATATTTGGCTTGATGGCAGCCCTCATAAGTAAAAGTCTCACAGATAGAATACATTGTTCTATAAAGTATTCTCATCTTAGCATTGAAGCAAAGGAAAAATGAGGCCAACTTTATTTTGTATTATTTTACAGAAGCTTAATCTTTAATTTACTGCAACAAATCGAACCACAAATAAAATTTCTAAAAGAAGATTGCTCTGTTACCTGTTCATCATAAGGCTGTCCAGCGGAAAATGGAACACATGGTATCCCGTTTAATGGCTGAAGCAAAAAACTGAAAGGATTGTTGTCTACAATAACAGTCCGACACATATCTTTCGAAATGTGTGATATATCTTTAACATGTTCTTGAAATTCCCTGGTTCAAAATGTTTCGGCATGGTTCGATGAGTAGAGGTAATGACTAGTCTTTAAGTTGACATAAATTTTTTATCTTTTACATTAAAACTTCGATGTAACAGAGGAAAATATAAAGCCATAAAAGATGTTCACTCCAATTCCTAAGACCATGTTGTTGCTGGAGATTAAGCATTAATAAATCATAGAAGCAATTGCTGACAACCAGCAATGCAGCAAAAAAGTTTCAAGATTCCAAGTGAAAGTTACTAACAAAGTAATATTACGGCAGTGAAGCCAGCAATAAATAGCATTTGAATATACAGTAACTCTGACATTAAATTTATAAATGAATAATTAATCAATAAAAAGGTAATCTAAATCATTAACATTTTGAGTAAAAGATTATTGAGATGATCGCAAAGAAGAAAAGAGTTCAATAAATAAATTGAGTAAACAAGCAAAAGAATATAGCACGAAATCATCATAAGAAATAGGAATCGGAAAACGGTAACGTTTTTACCAGTTCAAACTTTTAGCAAGTGATATGTTCTCAATATGGTGATTAAAGTAAACTTTTACTAAAACTCAGGTGTTTTGGAAGTTTTGAGAGCGTTAAAATCTCATGGCTTCTAACATGAAATATAAATTTCAAGGATCATAAAAGATCAAACTGGAGGCCAATTTTACTTGGAACAAATTAAACAGGTCCATAAAAGCACAAAATTGCGTTATCAACCCCCTACAAATTATAGAATGTCTTCAGGCCGAGTTTGTGAATGTTTGAATTAGCCAAAAGAGGATCAAAATTTTGTTAAAGCAACCTCGAACTACCAAATCCATACAGAAAAAGGCCAATCCTACATCTCATCATCAGTCATATATGGCAAAACGCTTCTCTGTCACCACCAACACACAAATTTATCCACCAACAATGTAGCATGCCTGGATTGCCAATCAAAGACATCCCTATCGATTATTACCTATCTGAGGATCGATGCATTCAATTTGAATTTTTAACAAATTTTCAGGGAGGGCTTCAATTTTTTCCATATGCTTTAGATAAGCTAGAATTTAGAACATTATGTGACCAAATTAGCCCTCTAAGCTTATAAATACATCCAGTTCAATTAACATGGGAGAATTCTCAAAAATATTTGGAGTTGTACCCACTGATGATGAAGATGATACTAGTTGTTGACAATGAGTACTGGTTCATCAACAACCAACAACAAACTTGTCATCGTTTCCTAATTTCAATCATTGTTAATGCTAGGTTCAACTCAACGATTTGATGCCACTCATTGTTGTCAGTAGTTGATGCTCCTTGACAATTGCTTTCGCTTGTTCGTCATTTATCAAGCACAAGCATGGACATTAAAGGACAATGTCATAGTAACGCAACATAAGTACAAAAAGTCAGACAAAACATGCAATGGGCACAATATTATATTTTACAAATTATTAATATAAATATATAATTTATATTATTTTCTACTAAAGAATCATATAGCCAAATATAATTTTATATGCACATACTTTACAAAAGAAAATTAACAATAAAAAAAAGAAAAAAAACACTATTAGGGCCGTTAGATTGGATGTAGAACGGGCATATTACATTTGGCATGAATGAATTCTAGAATTCTGGTGTTTGGTTTAAATAATTTAAAATCTTGACTAAAATTTTACTAAATTCCAAACCTATCCTATATTTCATTTATGGTGTATTGCAATGCAAGGTTCAGCAAATTTTCAAATACATTGCCGAAACTGCTACCACAACCGTTGAGCGCCACCATTCATTACCATCTACCGCCCTTGCTTGCCAGTCATTTGTGCCCCCCCACTCACAAGCCAACTAATGACCACCATCCATTGTTGAGTTTTACATTAATTTCATTTTTTATCAAATCAACACAAAAATGTAAACTCCTGCATTTAGTTAAAAACTAACCAAATAGTTCTAAACTAGTTCAAATATATTACATTTCAATTACACTTTCTCTTTTTTTATTACAGTGCATTCATTTTCCCCCATTAATAATAAAAGAAATGGCTTATCACATGTGACGATGATCATTTGTTAAGACTCAAATATTTGCATTCATTATTAGTTGTCATATATTTTGCATGTGTATTGATATCTCACGGATGAATGTCTCTCATGTGTTCTCAAGGTGTGTATAACCATATCTGGACTGTGTCAGGTCCTGCTCAACGAATGTTAGAAATATTTTTTTCTTGAAAAGCCTCACACAACTTTATGTATCAAACAAGTGTTTAGCCGATGCCATCACTTAAAATAGGGTTAGCCATAGTTATCACCTCTAGTCTTGATACAAGTAGTACACAAGCTTATTAATATTACACTTCCAGACATGTCGCAATCAACTCCTCTTGGCCTATCATTTCTACAATCTCTAGGCCCACCGTAATAGTCATGCTTTGTTTTGGCGTAGTCCCCATCCTCAACCTATCATTGTTGTCATGTTTGATCTTATCATTGTAGTAACTTCTAGTTACACTGTAGTCTTTCCTTATGGTTCAATGTAGCCTCCACTTACTAATCTAACAATCCCAACCTTCAAACTTACCATTGGCACCACCTTCAAATTTGTCACAATTCCCGCCCATAGATTTTCAATCGGACAGAATTTAATTTGAAGATTGATGTTTGCTTAAAAAACAATTACTTTCATTCAAACCCAGCTAAAAAATAGATTAATTTTTCAAATGAATGCATTGACTAGTGAGCCATATCTAAGGAATGTCATAACAATTCCCACCAATAGGAATGCAGTTGTGGTCCCACGGATGTTATCACAACTCACCCACGATATATGTGACTAACTACAGCTTATGTGGCTCACAACTCATGTTGCTCCTAACGCTAGCCTCTATGGCTTATGGATGTTATTACAGCTACATGTTAAGACATATGTGACCAATTACGATTTACGTGGTCCACATCTTATGCAGCTCCCAACCCTGACCTCTGTGACCTACAGACAGACATTATCGAAACTCACCACTAAGACATACAGGACCAATAACGGCCTATCTGGTCCACAACTACAGCTCTCAACTCTGGCTTTTACATCCTATGGACGTTATCACAGCTTGTCATTACAACATATGTGACCAACTACGGCCTATGAGGTCCACAGCTCATGCAACCCCCAACTATGTTCTCTATAGCCTACGAATGTTATTGTGGCTCATTACTACGGTCTATGCGACCAACTAAGACCTGCATGGTCCACAACTCAAGTGGCTCTCATCTCTAGTCTTTATGTCCTACGGATGTTATTATAACTCATCACTATTGTCTATGTAACCAATTATAGTCTGCATGGTCCAGAGATCCTACAGCTCCCTACTACGGCCTTTATGACCAACCAGCGCCACCAAAGCAACCATCTATGTCAAGCAACCATCTATGTCCTACATGACCAACTACTACCACATCTTTCAACTATGACCTCTATGTGCAAAAATTCTCCTTTGAAAAATGTCACAACTGCGCAGAAAATCCCGTCCAAAAACATGCTTACATCGGCACGAAAATCCCCCTCCAAAAAACTCAATGGTTGCACCGAAAATCCCCTCAAAAAAATTCCACAACGGTGCGAAAAATCTCCTAGTTGGGTAATAGCAACGCAAAGGGAAGCTCCGCTGATTGTACAAGCAGGATGGAGAATCCAAATTTCATCACCTCTTTTAGCCTATTTATAGGCTCCATATAGGATCCAAAAACTCTCCAAAATTGCACAAATTTGTGTTACCCGACGGATTCCCACAAAAGCCATCTAATGACGCAAAATGGAATGGCAGAAGAACTTGATGTGTAGACCTCACGATTTTGTTGTAAAGCGATGCTTACAGCACAAAAGCGACAAGTGCGATTCCACATCCCGAATCTTGGCCCAATCTGTCTACGCACCCACTCTGTCAGACCGACCAAAATTGGCCGAAAGCCAATCCAGTTACCCCAACTTGCACTATGGCCCATTGGCTCGCCGAGCCCGACCCAATCAAGCAGAAGCTCTGGCCTTTGCAGCCTATGGACGTTATCACAGTTTGTCATTACAACCTATGTGACCAACTACTGCCTACGAGGTCCGTAGCTCATGCAACCCCCAACTATGTCCTCTATAGCCTACGAACGTTATTGTGGCTCATTACTAGAGTCTACGTGACCAGCTACGACATGCATGGTCCATAACTCAAGTGGCTCTCATCTCTAGTTTTATGTCCTACGGATGTTATTATAACTCATCACTATTGTCTATGTAACCAACTATAGCCTGCGTGGTCCAGAGCTCCTGCAGCTCCCTACTACGGCCTTTATGACCAACCAGCGCCACCAAAACAACAACCCATGTCCTACATGACCAACTACTACCACATCTTTCAAGTATGACCTATATGTGCAGAAATTCTCCTCTGAAAAATGCCACAAGTGCGCAGAAAATCCCCTCCAAAAACATGCTTACAGCGGCACGAAAATCCCCCTCTGAGAAACTCAACAGTTGCACCGAAAATCCCCTCCAAAAAATTCCACAACGGTGCGGAAAATCTCCTAGTTGGGTAATAGCAACGCAAAGGGAAGCTTCGTTGATTGTACAAGCAGGATGGGAGACTCCAAATTTCTTCACCTCTTTTAGCCTATTTATAGCCTCCAAATAGGATCCAAAAACTCTCCAAAATTGCATGAATCTGTGTTACCCGACGAATGCCCACCAGAGCCATCTAATTATGCAAAATGGAATGGCAGAAGAACCTGATGTGTAGACCTCACAGTTTTGTTGTAGAGCGATGCTTACAGCACAGAAGCGACAAGTGCGATTTCACATCCCGGATCTCGGCCCAATCTGTCTACGCACCCATTCTGTCAGACCGACCAAAATTGGCCCAAAGCCAATCCAGTTACCCCAACTTGCACTATGGCCCATTGGCCCGTCGAGCCCGACCAACCACCAGCATGCTGGCTCCGCCAAACAATGTGGCCCTGCCGTCAAACTCCCATGCAGTCCTGCTACAACCACTGCTAGAAAATCCAAAATTTCCAACTTTTTTTGAAAATTTCACTCAATCTTCAAGTTTTGGATCATTTTCAAACAGGCATACAAAGCCGCCCAGAATTTGGGGCACAACTAATAAGTTATCAACAAATGTTGTCCTTTGGNCGCCATAGCCCATCTAATTACGCAAAATGGAATGGCAGAAGAACCTGATGTGTAGACCTCACGGTTTTGTTGTAGAGCGAAGCTTACAGCACAGAAGCGAAAAGTGTGATTCCACATCCTGGATCTCGGCCCAATCTGTCTACGCACCCACTCTGTCAAACCGACCAACCAAAATTGGCCCAAAGGCAATCCAATTACCCCAACTTGCACTATGGCCCATTGGCCCGTCGAGCCCGACCCAACCACCAGCATACTGGCTCCGCCAAACAATGTGGCCCTGCCGTCAAACTCCCATGCAGTCCTGCCATAGCCGCTGCTAGAAAATCCAAAATTTCCAAGTTTTTTGAAAATTTCACTCAATCTTCAAGTTTTGGATCATTTTCAAACAAGCATACGAAGCCGCCCAGAAATTGGGGCACAACTAATAAGTTATCAACAAATGTTGTCATTTGCCACATAAATCGAGACTATTAGCATGAATCTTGGAACATTTTACTGCAATAAACATTCAAACTCAAATTAAAACCACCTAGACCTCCTAGTCATACTGGCTGGCTCGACGAGACAAACTCAATGACACCAAAATTGGCCCAATTTATTTCAAATCAAGTTTGATCACGTTGTTGAGCCACTTTTGAAAGTTTGAGCAGCTAATTGGAAGGTCAAATAAAGTCCAAATATGGCAAGCTTATAGTCAAATCCAGTTTCTCGATAAGAAGAATCCAACGAGTCCAAGTTTACTTAATTCTGACATCATTAAAGCACTCAAATATTCAATAAAAAAATAACCAATTGAGGGATTTGTTGAAATGTGGAGCCTGAAAAAGCACCCATAGCCACAAGGAAACAGCCAAACAACAATGCCAAGGAGGGGTAACTATGCCATACCGACATAGATATGCCAACCAAAAAGTTACCAAGCTGTGTAAGCTTCGATCAGGTCTAGCTACATCACAGCTCCTTAGCTTCATGGTTTCGAACAAATAGTATGGCATAATTGTGTTGGGTATCGGTGTGACTACATTGAGACGGTTTCTCCATATTACGTAAGTTAAATACTTAATTTTGAGTTGTAGACTATCTATCGCATGCAACGTTTCTCGACAGGAGTTCATTGTGAAGGTGAATTGTCGAGAGGATAATTTCAAAGTAAGAGTCNCCACTTTTGAAAGTTTGAGCAGCTAATTGGAAGGTCAAATAAAGTCCAAATATGACAAGCTTATAGTCAAATCCAGTTTTCCGATAAGAAGAATCCAACGAGCCCAATGTCACTCAATTCTGACATCGTTAAAACACTCAAATATTCAATAAAAAAATAACCAATTGAGGGATTTGTTGAAATGTGGAGCCTGAAAAAGCATCCATAGCCACAAGGAAGCAGCCAAACAGCAATGCCAAGAAGTAGGAGGGGTAACTATGCCATACCGACATAGATATGCCAGCCAAAAAGTTACCAAGTTGTGTAACTATGTTTCGATCAGGTCTAGCTACATCACGGCTCATTAGCTTCATGGTTTCAAACAGAATACTATGGCATAATTGTGTTGGGTATCGGTGTGACTAAATTGAAACGGTTTCTCCATATTACAGAAGTTAAATACTTAATTTTGTGTTGTAGACTATCTATCGCATGCAGCGTTTGTCAACAAGAGTTCTTTGTGAAAATGAATTGTTGAGAGGGTAATTTCAGAGTAAGAGATTTATCTTGTGCAATCAAATAGGATTTGGAGCAAAGTTGCATAAATTCTAGTGATTGAAGAGAGAAGATTTGAGTGTATCTTTGTATTTTTTCCCATTCCAAGTGAAATTTTGGTGTGATTTGGTTTTGTTCTTCTTCACCGTTCTCAAATATTTTCACATAAATTCTAGTGTTCTTTCTTAGATTACTTTGTTGTACTTCTGTTTAATTTTTTTGTTCGGGATTTCTCGAATTTATGATCCTATTTTCGACAATCTCATTTTGATTGTGAGTCGATCAACCGCCCTTAGTATATATTTCATCTCAAAAAATGGTATCAAAGTGAGGTGTTTGATTCGAGTTAGAAGAAAGACCGACAAAACAAGGTACAAAATGAAGTTCATTGAATCAAACATCACGTTCTAGAGTATGAATATAAGAATTTGTTGTATCAAAAAAAAAATTGCATTTGCTACTACAAGGAATCACCAAGAAATATGAATTGATGACCATAGAAGAATGAAAAGTGATGGATCAAACAACTCTTAAGTTTGATCCCTTTGTCATTTTTCTCATCTATTTCATTCACTAAAGTGAATGAGAAAATCACGGTAGATTTGTTTGTTGTATTTAATATAGTAAATGAGAAAATTATGATGGATCTCATGGAGGCACCGACAAAAGATATATGAATAATCTCTTGCTTCAAATAAGGTTTCTTTAGTAAAGTTGTTAAATATGAAGATGGAGGAAGGTTGTTTAGTGGCTGAACAATTAAACACATTCAATACAGTGACTAACCAGTTGTGCTCTATGGGTATTAAATTTGATGTTAGATCAAAGCACTATTTATTTTGTCTTCATTGTAGGACTGCAGATGAGAATTATTCACGGCAGTAACTCATAAAGGAATATGAAGTTGAACTTCGATGATATCGTGGAGTTGGTGTTGAATGAGGAAGATTGTAGAAAAGGCAACGAACGGTGAATCTTCAGCTTCTGCGTTGAATGTTGAAAACAGAGGCAAAAGTCTGGATAGAAATACATGCAAAAGGCATTCAACTGCAAGAGAAAGTACATGTCAAACAAAGGAAATGACATAGGAGAATATTAGAATTGTGGGAAGAAAGGATGTCTTAGAAAAAAATGTAAAGCTCCAAGAAAGGTTGGTGGTGGAGGACAAGAAATGAATCTCTCTACAAATGTTTCCACCAGCAAAATCCAATATGAGTCCCTAATTTTATCCCTAGTCAGTTTTGAATCTTTGATAGTAGATTCAGTAGTTTCTTTTTATGCTACCCCACCAAAGAGATGTTTCAAAATTACACTTATAGAGTGATCAATTGATAGTTTATTTAGGAGATAGCAAGACCAACAATATAGTAGGAAAGGGTGTTGTTAATATCAAGTTGTCAAATAGAGTAGTTTAGAAGCTCAATGAAGTCAGACGTCTTCAAGTTTGAAGAAAAATTTGATCTCTATGAGCTAGCTACAAAGTCAGGATACGTAACTACTTTCACAGGTGACTTGTGGAAGGTGACTAGGAGGGCAAAGGTGGTGGCTTAGGACAACATTGAAGATACTCATTACCAGATCAATGAAATGAAGAATTTTATTGATGTGGTTGAAATCAAGATGAATGCAAATTTATGACAGTACATGCTTAGGCATATGAGTGAGAAAGGTATTAAGTACTTACTTTCAATAAATAAACTTCAAAGTTCTAAATCTGTAGATTTGAATTTCATAGGAGATTGTCTATATGGCAAGCAAACGAAAATTTCTTTCTCCAAAGGCGGGTCAATGTTGAAGTCAATGAAAATGGAGAAATGCATATTGGCGTATGGGATTCTATTCCAGTTTTGTCAATTGAAGGTTACCACTAATTTATCGTATTAATTGATGATCATACCAGAAAGGTCCTACATCAACATTATTCTTGAACAGACATCCTAACATGCTTATAATGCATCAAGACAGCACCATCATCTCCTTTCCATCCCCTCAGCCGCGCTATCTCGATCATTTTTTCACTACAACACATTCACACACATTTTCTCAATAGGAATAATTCTATATATACAATGCTTTTAGTCTATCAAAGTTCATTGGATAAGGACATAAAAGTTAAAATAAAATAACCCATCCATAGAAACATCGCAACAAAAATTTGATTTTAATATTCCACCTTTTCATAAATGAAACATAAAGATGGGAATGCATGGAAACTATCCATGAAGCACTTCATCTTGACTAACAAAGCTAAACATGGGCCCCACATTAATAATCTCCCACAAAAGAGGCATCTTACATACGAATTTACAGTAACTCAATACAACACCTCTTAATAATCTACAAAGTTAACAAACATGCAATCCTAGATTCCTATATGCAACCAGCTTCATAAGCATGTCAATCAAGTTCTCAAACTTATTATTTTCAATGATAAAAATCTGCCACTTCCAACAGAGCTGGGATAACATGATTCCTACCTAAGCTGAATATACTTTACCCTATAATGAAATATTTTGTTCTTATCTAGATTTGTGACACTTTAATTTAAAAAAAAAAGAGCATTGTCACTCAGTTGTTCTCCTCCCAAATAATTACTCAAACCAATTCATAGCCATTAATAGTAATTAAACCAAAATTTGACTCTATGGTAGATAAGGACCTATTGATGGTAAATGCAAGCAAATCAGAAGCAACAGCCAAGCAATAGGTATATCCTGTAATATTCTGAAAATCTGAACTACCATTCAAATCAACATCAACAAATCCCTATAATTTAATGATAGATTTGTCAAATAACAATGAGATATTAGTAGTACCTTTCAAAAAATGCATGTTCAATTCGCGGGCTCTTAATATTTCTTCTTTAAAGTTGGTAGATATCTATTTAAAGCTTTGACAGCACAGGCCATATCGAGACTTATGCATAAAAATCAATCATTAGTGACTAATAGTCGATGCTAATGAACTTGACTTCTATAACTTATTAGTTTCACATCAATATAATTTTTTAGATTTAAAATGGATAAGAAGGGAGTGCTAAAAATTTTAATCTTCAGCAAATTAAATCTGACTAATTCCTTCTTAATTTGCTCGACCTCAAGTAACTTCAATAAATAAATCAATCAATCACTAGCAGTTCTCATCCCAAGCATTCTTCCACTCTTCCAAGCACTCTTCCAAGCCCTTCATGTCAAACTCCTTTAATTTAGAAAACACCATCAATTAGAGATGGATCTGATCATCTTGGCAATAGATTTTGAATTGATCAAAGTTGAAAGAACATTAGTAGTAATATTATTTTAATGATACTATTATATATAATGGTACTTGTAAATGCTATGATCTCCACAAATGGAATACACATAAACAGAAGAAGTACAACTAAAACTTCAATTGAAAAAGTTCTGCTCATCTCCTAACCAATCAAGAATTATTTAGATGACTCATAGCATACAGAAATAGAATCCTTCGTTGATCAAATAAGCAAACTAAGAACATTTGCCTAAAATTTCGTAAGCAATCCTATACATAACCTCATGCATATTAACCCTTACATTTAAAGCTTTATTAATGCACTCAATAATCCCATTATGCTTTGAAGTGTCTTGAATTACCCTTTCTATATAGATTCCATTAGTTGTACAAAATTCCCTTGAGCCCTTGATGTCATCCTCTCTTAATTATCTGATCTTTTACGCTAATTTAACAAACTCATTCTCCACAATATACTAAATATTCAAAAAAGGCCAGTACATCATATAAAGTTTATAGAAAATGAGCATAAAACCATATGATGGAGTCATCGAAGAAAATGTTTTGTATCGTGAGCCATAAAGAAATGTCATTAGAGATGGCTACTAGACAATAGTGAATGGAAGTCCAAATTTTGAGAATTGAGTTCCTTTCCAACCTTTAAAATCTTGATTTTTCTATACTTAGGTAAATCCAAAATAATGATATTTAAAAAGATGTCTATCAATTGTTAAATATTTGTTCATTTCTCACTCGTGTGCTAACTTTAATACTATATGGATAAATTAATATTTGAGTACACTGTTAACCAAATACTTCAAAGCATAAAATCTCATTATCATTTTTATTACCGCATAGCATGCTCACAGCATATTTGGTTGTCTTTTAACTACCAATACTGAAAGTTAAATGCTATCTTCCTTCATCATGCTGTTTTGTAGATATTAAATTCTCCTTAAGTCTTATAATGTCTAATCTTGTGAAACTTCTACGTAATTATTTCCAATTCTAATTTAAAACATCACCAAAAGCCACAATACTTTAGGTCCCATCATCAGCAAGATATACTTCCAATTGTTTCTGACAAAATGATTAAACATATGCCATTTATGCTATGTAAAGTGAAAAGATGGACTTGAGTTCAGTATACAATATTCTATACAAAAATCAACATCGAGGTTCAATGCACTCAATTTTTTCTATGATGGAAATAATTGAATCTTCATTGTGGTAAATATTTTGTAGAAATTTCTATTGTGGCCAATACCTTTTCATGTGCTCTATCTTTCAACACTGTAAGCATATGACTTCTGTACAATCTCTTCCACAAATTGTTTATCTACTTCTTCAATTTTGGACCTACCTGGATTATTCCTACTTCGACCTCCAATATTTTAAGCATAAGAAGATCCTTCATCTGAGCCTCTGTCCATGTCCTGATATAGAAATAGAACTCGGCCATCATTGAGCTTCAACTTCACAACATACTCTAGCTCTCCAAAGGTAACGCCAATAAGTTAAGACAAGAAATTCATCTTAAAGTTCATATCAACTAAACTCAATTGATTGGTGATCAAATTGAATTTATTGACTTACTTGGCCATACAAGCAATTTTTATCATGCTGATATTTAAAAATTCTTATCAGAAATCCACGTTTATAATTTATAGCATTAGTACGCATTTTATAGGTCCTTCATCTTTTTCGTTGAGGTCGTCTCGTGTTGTGTTTTGAAGGTAATGATTTTAGAGAAATATACATACACGGCACACAATTCTTATGTGTTTACATATCTCGTGCCTAAACTTTCATATTTATATAATTAGCATTTTAGTGCTTTAACCTATGCATGAAAATGTGTATTTCACTTTTAAAATGTGGTAATAGTGTTATTTTTGATGTGATATAAAATATTTGAGTGCTATGCGGGTAAATATGAAATTTTAGGTGAGAGATATGTAAATACATAAGAATTGTGTGCTATATATGTAAATGCCCCATATTTTTATTCAAGAGATCCTAATCTTCTTGGTTCATGGATGTTGGCTATGTCTTCAAGAAAAAAAGATGACTTTTCTTATAGTATATTTAGTCCTCAATCTAAATCATTTAGTGTCAATATCATCCATCAAACATATTGATATTCTCAAACTTTTTCTCAAAACCTTAAAACACATACCAGTTGAAAATCATTGTTCAAAATAGAAAAAGAAGGGACGCAAAAAAACAACTAAGAAACTAAAATAAAAATATAAAAAATATATATGATTCAACAAAATTATTGTCATAAGTTCACGACTGCAAAGAAATATTTCGCCATTTTTAAGAAGGAGACGATAACTTCTCTTAGTTGTTTAAATATTGGGGCAAAAAAGCAGAAAGTCGAACAACATTAAAAAAAAAGAGAGAACAAATTAAAGAACAATATTTATCCATCATTAGGATTTTTCTAGCACTATTGAACTTGCTTCTTGTATTAATGCACTTGTTTGCAGCATCACCGCACTTGCATCAACGCTACCATGCTTACACTACACTAAGACAATTTTTTCATGGCTACAAACAGAAGAACCAAAGCAAGTTTCCTCTCTCCCCCTTCTCTCCCTCTCTTTCTTTAGATGTTATTTTGTCAACTACTTCTCTTTACATCTGGATTTTCATTATCCAACACTCTTTCGGCCCTTTTATTTGTACATCAATTGACTACCTCTATCTCTCGCATTATTGTTCTAAGACCTAGCCAAATTTCCTATAAATCATATTCATTCTTCTAAGATTTGTGGGAATGCTAGATTTATAGTGCATTTAGTATACTATAATTCACTAGATAAGGACTTAAATTTGAAACAAATTGACCCATCTATAGGAAACCAACATTTTAAATTCAATTTTTCTAGGAATACGAACGTGGAATTGAAATGCAAGGAATAAAATGCATTTGACTTGGATTTCATCTATTTAATGAATGATATTTTTCATTTATTCAGGCTAGTAAAATATATGCATTTTTCATAATCTCCAAGCTTGACATTTGTCAGCATTTTTGAGCCTGACTTACATCTACATCCCAGAGCATAGCCTTCGTCAACTTATTTGATCCAAGTTTTCATGCTGTCTTTGAGACAATTGTTCCATCTTAGGTTCCTTTTTTTCATTAAAGTGTTTAACCATGTAAGCAATCATATTATAAATATTAAAAGGTAATCATAAATAAGGATGCTAAATCCTACTATAGATTGGAATAAATTGGTCATCCATTAATCAAACTAACCATGGGATTAGAAGTCCTCAAGTAAGCATGTTCATGTCATGCTTTTGACCTGGTTATGCGCAAGACTACTTTGGATAAACATATTTAAAATAGCGAAATTCTACTGGCCAAAATCTAGTTTTTCTATTTGCAAAAACAATTATTATTGTGTCAAAAAAGTGCATGATTTTATTCGTGATTTGAAGTTAAATTTCAATTAGCTAATAAATGAATTCCACACTAAATTTTGAGCATGAAAGAAAATTAACAAATCATTCTTCATAGTAGATATCTTCCACCAGAGCATGAACAACAAGGATTATTTAGTTTATAAGGTTTCTCATATGATAGTTTAGAAGCACTTAAACAAGATATTGCTCTAAATAGTTAGTTTACAAGGTTTATCAAAGATTTAGAAGGTAGAAGTCATGTATAAGTTTAAAGATCTGAATAGCGCACATCTTCATACCATCACATAAATTATTGCTCTAAATTGAATTTAGAAGTACTTAACAAATCTAGATTATATTTTAAGCATGTCTCCACCTGAGAAATTAAGATCATAAATACTTGTACTATATAATCCTCACAAGTTCAAAAGCACATGGAATAGCCACAAATAATTGGCATCACCGGGTCATTGCCTAAAAATTAAAGTAGACTGAAAATAATGATAGTGAAGCATAAAATTTTAGCACAAAATAAAACTGCTAAATAGGTGTTTTTTTGTACATGTATTCAGTTCAAAATTCTAGGTCATGAATTTGACGGCAACAAAATTTGGCCCTGGATTACATAGCAAAATTACCCAGAATTCATGCTCAAGTAAAACACTTTGGTCAAGTAATTAAGGTCTAAGAAAAATGGCTACCACAACTGGCATCCTTTAAAGTGTAATTTCAGCATGGCGATGGATCAATGCCAAGGAAGAACTTGGATGAAGAACTATTTCTTCTTTGAAGTAGATAATCAAAGTAACTAGGGGATAAACGTTTCTCCAATGCATGCCTGAAGAAGTGCATTATGTCCACGAATTAGAGGATGCTTAAAGCTTTCCTCAAGGAATGCGGTTCATATGAGCAAGCTTTCATTTTTTTAAGAGGATGTGTCCATGAATTAGACATGTTTTTATGCTCTAGCACGGATAATTTTCAATGCAACTCAGACACTTGAAGCCCTTACTAACTGTGTTTATCTACTTTAATCAATGTAATGATAGACAATAACATAAGGTCTATACATCTATGACCTGCAAACAGCACAAGCGGTAGCCATGTTTATCAAACCGAAGTGCCTTAGATGATTGGTTCATAAGTTCAAAAAGTATCATTAAGAAAGGAGTCTCCCCCCTTTTTCTTATTCAATAATGCCATAATAGCCAGTCCATGCATCCATATTCGATCAGATATCATAAAAAAAGAAATAAACTATCCCACAGAAACACGACATAATTGGATCAGTACTACCAACAATAGTAGTCAACCAGGTGGTCAAGAAGAAGAAAACATGGACATGACTTACGTGCTGACAGTTGCAGGGCGATAAAGACGATGAGAGAATCTGTTATCAACATCTATTTTATCAACAAGTGGTCTGGCATAACCTGAAACAGCATGTATTCATAATAACAACAGTAATATGGAATGAAGAAAGTTATAAGAGAATCCAAAAGAAAGAACAAAGGTCATCATTAATTAAGACATAACTGACCTTCAAGCCCAGCTGTGAAAAGAACTAGATCAGCAAATTCACTAATTTGCTGCAGAAACTCTTGTAAACCAGGTCGCTCAAACACCGTTACATGATTAACCTTTGGTTCTCCTTCAAAGCCCTTAAACAATGATTCTTCAAAGCTCCATCATACACATCCAAGCAGCCAATACAATAGAAATAGATTGAGAGGGGATTAAAATACATGCAGTCAAAACTTCTTAAATAACATATCTAACACCCAATACTTTTAATCTACATATACCACAGAACCTTTTAATACGCCACATTCGGGGTTCCGAAAATTCAACGCCCAAACTCCCATTATTTTCAAGAGCTTTGTTTTCATAAGGCATATTAGATTGTAGATAAGACACTTCCCATAGATTTTGCTCTCTTTCTGTGAGTACCTTTTGATATGGGGTTCAAGGTTTCCCATAGGCTTATGTCTTCCAATAACAGGAGAGCACTTTTGATTAAAGCTGGTCATTAATCAGTGAGTATTCAACATATAATAGAAGCAGACTTAGAATTTAGATTACAAAATTTAGCACCTTGAGCATAAAATGGATGGTGGGAAAATGATAAGAAATCGATCAAGATCCTTGTCGGCGGGGAAAAGTGGGATGGGGAAGGAGTCGCCCGTAAGAAGCTGTCGGTCACCAGAATCAAAATCCTGTCGCCCGCCTCGGAAGGACGTTATAATTTACATATAGATTTAAGTTTAAAATCAAATATGAAAATCAAACTGACCCCATATTTTTCATAACTTAAATGAAAGAGCGTTTTACCTCAAACCCTGTATCTATCCCGAGGGATAAACACAAGACTTGAGGATGAGGCTCAATCAAATAAACTACTATCTATCCCGAGGGATAAACACAAGACTTGAGGATGAGACTCGATCAAATAAACTAAGATATATATGACGTTCGTTTGGCCTGCGAAACCGTTTTATTTGCCGACAAATTCCCTTATTTAATATGAAAAATTAAATAGGGTTTATTTCAAGCTGGATCCGGAAAAGCTTCCTATAAGAGCAAGCCCCTATAGTTAATTACATCTTAAATGACCGAAATCATTTAAGAATACTCTCGATAAAAATCAAGAAAAATTATCTTCAAGGACTTCAAAATGATAAGGTTTTTCAACGAAATCGGACAAAGTGGTGTGCAAAAGGGAATGGTTCAAACTTGGAACATTTATTACAGAATCCGAAGGAAGAAGAACTAGGGGATACCACAGATCCAAAGGAAATCCTCGGTAGCTTCCCAATCTACCCTATGGCTTGGTTTCAGTTTCGAGAAAAAATATTCAAGTGTTTTATCCTGTTAATTTTATTTAATTACGGCTTACATTCGTATGAAACGATCACACAAATAACCTCGAAGATGCGAGGATTTAGGTCGTAACGAACGACAACCTCAGAATCCTAAAACGAGTTAGGGTTTAGATCATACAGTGGAGTCATACGAATACCTAACGAAAAGGTTGAGGATTTATATTGCGCTAAGCGAACAACCTCGAAGTCCTATGGGTTGTTATTTTAATTTCTAGGAAAGGAATGATTTAGTTGGGGAAGACATGTTCTGCTGTTGAAGATGGTCGTGTTGCCCACCGCGCTACTTCCAAGCTCCTTGTCATGACGAGTTTAAGTTTTCTAGAGTGTCCAATTAAAACGACCCTATGTTAATAGTCCTCTAAACATCCTATATGAAAAAAATGCATGCTTAAGGCTATATAATATAAAATGTGCAGTATATGACAAGCAATAAAAAGCACAATAAAAGAAACAGTATACACGCCATACATGGCAGTAGCAGGTATAGTAGAAGTAACAGGATAACATGCTATATAGAGCGGTAACAAGTACAGTAAAAGAAATAGGATAACATGTTTTACAGAACAATAGCAGGTATAAACAAGAGTAATATAACATGCTGTACAAAACAGTAGCAGGTATAAACAGGAAAATGAAATGTTGTAAACGTAAAACAAACCTGTATGCCTGTGAGATCCGCTACTGCTTAAAAATAGCAAGCTAAAATGCATTGCAAAAAGCGAAGTCTGGAAGAAATGACATCCAGAAAATCCGAAGAGTGTAACGACTCATGACCGAAAACTCGAGAAAATCAAAGAGAAAAGACTCAAGTAAAAATCCTCAAAATTTCGGAAAAATCTCAAAAAAAAGAAAAGAAACACGAGTGCTCTGTCCAAAGCTTCGATAAAACAAAAAGTTCAGGCAAAGAGGGACCGCAAGCACTCGTGTAGGGCTAGGCTCAGATATATGTATATGTACTCGAGGGTCCACGAAGGCTACTCGGTTACCCGAATGTATAGAACCCGTCACTCGTCTAGAAGTGTGTCTTGAACCTCACCTAGAGGGCTACTTCCCAGCCTAAACAGGTATTCGTTAGCTGGACAATCAATTTTAAAATGTACTTTTAAAATTTATATTTTTGACATGCACATAGATCTCAAAAAAGATATTATCAAATTTTATTTTATAGCAAAAAATATATTTTTATTCTTTTTGAAATAAATTTTAACAATTTTTATTATTCACAAGTCAATTACGCTGTAGGGCGTGGGACTGCCAACTATCTGAGGAGGTTCGAGTCAACTCTCACTAGACTTATATCGGTGAAGGATACCGTTATCCTATTGTTCATCAAATACCTGGATCTTGATGTTATAAGATAGGGCATTTTTCCGCTCTATCTTCGGTGTGCCTTTATTATCACCACCCTACGCCCCAAAACAAACTACTTGCGATATTGATTGATGGTTTCACGTATAACAAAAGACTATACGTGGACACTTATGTGTCGGACATAAGCGTCGAAAACCGAACCAAAAAGCAAGGAAAGAAAATAACAAAAATGAGGTGAGAGAGAAGAGACACTGATCCATCTAAAACACCGAAAAAGAGAATGAATCAGTTCTCAAAACTCCTATCGAAAAGACTTGTAAAAGTAGGGCCCAAGGTCATTCCTAACAAACATAAAAGGCTACTTTGCGCTGATTTTTCAAACCCCAAAGACGTAGGATTAATCAAATTAACCAAATGCTTTCCCAAATAAGGCTTGCAAATCCTCCCAAACCCCAAGTTGATATCAAAATCTTCCAACTTCCAAATTAATCCATAGCCTCACACCTCAAACAAACACAAAATTTTTCCAACGCACTGAGGTGTAAGATCTACGGCTTAAGTGAGGTAAAGCCAAGAAAATTCACGGGTAAAAGCCCATATCAGCACCCTCTAGCTCCAGACCCGAATAAACTGCCACAGGTGACTCACGGCCAAGGCAAACCCGAGGCCAAAAGGGGCTCACGGCCAAGGCAAACCCGAATCGATTATATGAAGATATTTAATATACATAGGAGAGTGAATGGACAAACTCTCACAAAGCCTCCAAACCGACTCCAATTTCACCAAGTAGGACACAAGGAAATTGTTCAACACATCCTTCAATCACCTCACTTTATAGTTAAGGCAAAGACATACATTTAAACTTGACTCATCAATCAACACCCAAGCCACTTCGTGTAGGAGGAGCCAAACAACCACAAGGGATTGCCAGCAAGCTCACGGGTAGGACTAAAAACAAACTAAATCAAGCTCCCAAGCTACCTCTCGGGTAGGAGCAACACCAGACCAAAACGAGGCCAAACAAGCAAAACCAAGCTCCAAGGAAAGCTGAAATTGACTCATTCAAAGCCAAAACAGAGCCCAAGCATAGATTAAAACCCGAGCCTTAACAGAAATTAAAATCCCAACCATCTTAAGGTAAAACCGAGCCAACCCAAGTTTTTCATCAAAGTCCAGATTAGTTAAAGACCAAACCGAGCCAAGCAAGGCTAAAACCCGAACCCAGCAAGGGTCGAAAACCAAGCTGCAATTGAGACCTCCAACACTAAGCCACAATAAAAGTTAGAACAATATTCTCATGCTTTTAAGACATCTCAAAATAGAACTACCACATGCTTTGAGTGAAAGTGCATGAAAGCTTCGCAATACACATACTAACATGCTCATGAGAAGGGCCAATTATTTCAAAACCACCCTCTTAATTACTTCCAACATAAGTAAGCCTTGGGAGATAGGAAAAATGCTATGACTTCAGCACTTTAGATAAGCAAAGTAAAAGAAAGGATTAATAGCATGCCAAATCTAACTTCTAACATATATGCATATTTTTTTTAATCTTTCACATGCTCTAAGTGATAAACATTTCCAAATACAAGCATAGTGGCAACTGGAATGCTAAACCATACCCAAAGATCATCATCAGGGGCTCGGCAAGGTTAACACCGAGAGCCAGTAAAGCACAGAGAAAGGGATGGAGAAGGAAATACATACCCCCAAGCTTTTAAATGTCATTCCCACATAACAAATGTATAAAGCGTAAGTTAGAACATGTTTAAGAATGAGACAAATAGTAATCTCCCTACTCTAGCATGCTAACAGGGCTCGACAAAGAACAGGGACGAGCACACATAAAGCACAGGGGCTCGGTAAAGAGCAGGGTCGAACACAGACAACGCACAGGGGGAGAGGGAAGAAGGTATCTCTTTGAAGCAAAAAGAAAGTAACACAAAAACTTTAAAAGCACTCCACAACTTCACTTCCTCTCCCAACAGCAAGAGGAAACCGATTCAAGCACCAGAAGATCAAAGAAGTGAGTGAGAAAAAAAAATAGCAGAGTTTTCTCCCTAAGAAAGATTTTTGGCCCCTTTTCACGCTCCAAAACAGAGTTTCATATAGACCCGAGAGAAGGAGAGCGAATGATTAGAGGATCGCATGCGGATCTTCGAAGGATCAAGAGAGACAGAGGATATGATCCTCGCAGAGACCACGCTCTGCGGCAGCAGGGATGATCGAGAGCAGACGAGATAAGATACCCGTAGAGGATAGGATACGGGATGGGCGACTGCGAGAGGCGAGCGCATGTGAGAATATGATGGTTGGATGACAATGATCAAGCAAAGATGCTTAGATAATGAAGATTGACTGATGATTGTGGTCAAACAACGATTCCTTCAGTAACGACAATAGGATTAAAGCACTCACGTGATAACAACCATATGACAGCGTTTGGGCGATAATAGTCAGATTGACGACTGTGGCCAAATGTTGTCGATGGAGCAATGTGTTGTGGGTCTCTTCCACGTGAATGTTTGCACTATGAATTTTGGGGAAACCAAAGATTGATTTCATTTTATGAAAAAAAATGGGGATCTTTTAACATTGAATTCCTTATTTATTTGTCCCTCCCTCCATCCCTCCCTTCCACTCAGCATGGGTCACGAACACAGTCGACATTGAAAGGAAACATATCCGGAGGAAGAACAAAGAAGTTCAAGAACCAAATCGGTCTCTCGATCAATGAAATTTGGACGACAGAGAACTAAAGGCCAACTGATCTTCTTTTTTTACAATTCGCATCTTCTATTTTTAAATTCGGTGAGATTACCAAACTCTTATGTTTATAAAATTTATGTAGACTACTGACTCAGTGTTGATTGAATATTGGTTTCCTCTAGTAGTGTTCTGGAGAAGAATATTATATACCCATTAAGTTGATTAGTAGACATGTTTAAGTGGTCTACGAGACTCATAGCTTTTATTCTTATTGAGGGGTTTCCATTCTAAAAAATTGGTGTTGTTTATTCTCGGTATTTGTTCGTACAATTTCATTGTATGTGTGCTCATGGAGTAGTGTCTTTTTGGCTTGCTTATCCAACATGATGGTAGCCAAATGATGATGATCAAGCAAAGCTCTAAAGTTCTTCAGATTCCTTCATTTGCAAAAAACTTCATTGGACGACAGTGTTAATTTCTATAATTATAAAAAATCATTTTAATATTTTTTGTTTTAATGGTAGTGAAGTTCAATGATTTTGAACTTATTTTATTTTTCTCGTCGAGCGTTTGATTTAATTAAAAATATGTAAGATTTGGGGACAATTTAANGCATGGGTCACGAACACAGTCGACATTGAAAGGAAACATATCCGGAGGAAGAACAAAGAAGTGTTCTGGAGAAGAATATTATCCATTCTCTAGTAGTGTTCTGGAGAAGAATATTATATACCCATTAAGTTGATTAGTAGACGTGTTTTAGTGGTCTACGAGACTCATAACTTTTATTCTTATTGAGGGGTTTCCATACTAAAAATTTGGTGTTGTTTATTCTCGGTATTCGTTCGTACAATTTCATTGTATGTGTGCTCATGGTGTAGTGTCTTTTTGGCTTGCTTACCCAACACGTGGTAGCCAGATGATGATGATCAAGCAAAGCTCTAAAGTTCTTTAGATTCCTTTACTTGCAAAAAACTTCATTGGACAACTGTGTTAATTTCTATAATTATAAAAAATCATTTTAATATTTTTTGTTTTAATGATAGTGAAGTTCAATAGTGAAATCTCCCAACGGCACAAAGAAGGAGCGGGCCAGGCAATCGAACGAGCACGCTAGGGCAAAGGTAGGCCCACGGACGCAAAAGAGTGAGGGGGGGAGATAGATTTAGGTTAGGGATTTTAATGTGAAATATTAATTATAATAATAATAATAATAATAATAATAATAATATATTATTTATTATTATAAAACATTTAAATAGGTACTTTCCCTAAGACGCGTCGTCGCAATAAAACGAACATTCCCCTTAAGCAAAATCGACGTTCCGGACGCATTGGCGCAGACCGTTTCGTCATCTGGAGTCGTCTGGGCAACCTCATCGCCGATCGGGCTAAAAACGCGTTGCGGTCCGAATCCTACGAAAATTTCAGCTCGAATTTGATTAAACAGGACGGCGGAGAGCGCAGCAGCGCCAAATCAACGAGTAGAGTCAATCCTAAGGCCGTCAGTCCTAAAGGAATGCTCCATGAGTTCCTTCGAAGTAGCCTTACATGCTAGGCAGTAACAGTCAAGACTATTACATGGAACGTCGAGTCGAGCGAAGAGAAGTTCAGAATTACTAACGGGGAGGGCTCCTTCACTTTTTTTCTAAGAGTAGTCGGCAAAAAGATCCTACGGCTAGATCCTAGGCTACTAAGGAGGGGAAAACTACACCTCGACCGAAAACGAGGTCAACAATCCTATGGTTCCGTCATGTAGGGTTGGCGTGGTCCTTGATCTATTTAGTTAGATTAGGTAGTTAACTTAACCTAACTAAAAGGTCCTTGTCAGCAATCTTGAGTTGTGTCGTCCAACAGACCTTTGTAGATATAGGGCAGATGTCTACCTACGCGGACAAATTTAAGTCTATCTTAGCTAATTAAAAATTTTGTGCCACTCAAATGTATCATTATGGTTCACAATTTAAAGAGTAGAGAGTCATTGAGAAAGATACAAGCTAAGATCATGACTATAATATAATGACTTCAATATAATTCCTACCTCTCGAATTATACAAATTGGGAGAAACCGCCTACCACTCGAATTGTAAGAGTTATCTTTATTTCCTTATGGAGTTGTTTGATTTATTAAAGAAATATTGTGTTTGCCCTAATTTTTCCAGAAAAACGTATCAATTTTGTGGTTGAATCATATCAAGGGCCAAATGCCGAAAAAACTTTAGAGAAGGGTCTGCTGCAGAAATAATTCCGATTCCGAAAGAGGGCCTGACGCAATAAAAGGCTTCGGAGGAGGGCCTGCTGCAAGAAGAATTCCAGTAGAGGACCTGTTGCAGGACAAGCTCTGAAGGAGGGCTTGATACAGAAAGAAAACTCCGAAGGAGGGCCTGCTGCAGGAAAACTTCGAAAAATGGTCTGTTATAGGAAAGATTTCGGAGGAGAGCCTGCTACAGAAAAGGGCTCTGGAGGAGGGTAACGATTTGATGAGACACTTACGGATAATGCAATACAATTTCCTAGCTCAAAAGGTACAGGACCGCTCAGATTGTTCCTTGAAACATTCAAAATCTGGAGCTTGGTAAACAGACCAACTAAAGGCATAATATCATCAAGAAGGTTGTAGAACAAGAGTAAAGATTGGAGCCTGCTACAGTTCCCAAGGCTACGGGGATTGCTGCCAATAAGAAGATTTCTTGATAAATCCAAGTGCTCAAGATTGAGATAGTTGAGATTAATAGCACGCAAAGAATTCATAATTCCAACAAATCCATGAACAGTGTCGTTGAGATGGTTGTCAGAGAGGTCTAGGGTTTCCAAATCAAAAAAATTCGAGAGAAACGGTGGAAGCTCAACTATGATCTAGTTGAACCCCAGGTTCAGTACACAAACCACGAGGAAATTGCTAAGGCAGATAGCCAGAGAGGAGAGTCGATTCGAGGTTGAGCACCTCGAGGTTCTTCAACATCCAGATCTCGTTAGGAATCTCACCTGACAAACGATGGAACAACAAGTTAAGGACTTTAAGCTATGAAAGCCCACCCATACACGTCCAAAGGTGCCATGTTAGTTGCCATGTCAGATCGGGGCAGCTATAGATAATCGAGGTAGAAAGCAAACATGAATTTGTAGCAACAACGGAGATGTTGACCGCAAGAGGTATGTCATTTGTTTCATTCGCCTTCGGCAATCAAATGCAAAAATAATTTATTCCTCATAATTTTTCACGAGAATAAATTCCCTAATATAACCTCCAACAAAATTTAATACAGTATTTCTATGAATCCAGTAGCTATCAAACTTATAAAAGTTAACTTTTTTTTTTTTTGTCTCATAAAAGTAACAACAACAAAGAAGTGGAATCCGTAAGCTTTGTTGGATCTCCACTCTAACTTCTTGCTAGAAGCAGCGGAAACAAAGTTGAATCCGTAAGCTGCCAGACCTTGTCACCAGCAATGGAGAGGGGAGAGGAGAAAGAAGGCATTTTGCCTCTAAGAGCCATTTCACTAACAAAGCTCTCCGAAAGAAAGGAACAGAGTTGATGGGGTGATAGATATGAGGTATTACAAGAATGTTGGGTGTCATATAAATAAATTAAAAGTTGTGTTAGAGATGTTATTTAAGAAATTTTGGTGATATATATGTAAATACCCGTAGATTAAAAATAAAAAATAAAAAAGAAACTACAAACCTTCTCTCCGGACATACATTCCAGCTCAAAACACCTCAGGCCAGCCTCAATTGCCTGATTACGAACAAAAGAAGGAAGGCTAGACGACTCATATGCACATACCAAAGTCTCATCCAGGTCAAGGACCACCTGCAATATTCAGTCAAAGAAACACAGCTAAAAAATGTGCTCATGTTGAAAATACAATCATAATGAATAGAATGATTTGAACAAATATTAGTTAATTTACAGATCAAGATTTCATTTTAAAAACCAACTGTAACACAAAAAAATCAAAAGGCAGCTTTAAAGTTTCTGCAGCAACAAACTTGATGTCAAATCAAAATGAAGGTATCAAACAAAGTCATAAGATAATTAAAGACAGACAATGAAGATCGATGGATGAGCCATGGATGATTGTTGAACTAGAGTCAACTGGTAATATTTATTTAACTTGTATCTTTTGGAAGAGCATGCTTAACTTAGTTTAGTTTTTGTGCCCCTTCATGTTGTTACTGATCTAAGTAATTTTACAGATTCATTCGGTTGATCACTCGGTTAATCACCATGTTGCAATATGCCCACATACACGAGTATTAACTCTTGCAAAATAATAGAACTAGATAAGTATAGTGGAGCGGCAGAAGAACCCAAAGGATGGCAGTAAAATGTCTAGATATTCAAGCCTCAGTTTAGCAAATGCTTTAAAATAGAAAAATAAAAGGCATCAACAGAGCCAAAATCAAGGAAAATGATTGCGATGCAGATATTTGATCATGAGCAAATTGGGTTTGTCTTCACTTGTATTTTAATTAATTATTGACATAATATTAGGCCTCAAACATGTCAATTAAATTTAAAACATGTTTTACACAAGTTTGTTTTGTATAATAATGACATTTTATTTCCTTCCATATTAGCTTCTTAGATTTCAAAATTATCATAAATCCAATCTAAAAAAAGAATTTCACACTAAAATCACCTCTACAACCCTACTATGTGCTGAGTATGCAAGCGCTTGCTTGCACATCTCCATTTATCGTCAAACCTCCAACTTGGCACCTGCGCTTGCCAAACCCCTCTTTTGCATGAGTCACCCACACATCAGCACCACAGCTTGCCTCTTCGCATTCTATTTGTTTCCAACCATACATAGCCACCTATCTTTTCTTTGTGACATCATTCATTGCACCCGCAATAATCCTGTACCACCTTTGCTTGTGATCCTACTTTTGTACCAATTACTCTACCATAGACAACCCATGTGCATCACTTTTATGCACATGTACTTACCGCCCAACTCTTTGGCTCTTGCAATAATACTACAACTACCTTCAATTGTTTGACATTATCATTACACAAAGTTAGCTATAACCGGAAGAATTACTGACAGAATAGATCATTGAAATTACTGATTGATTTTCCAACAGAATATTCCGTCACAAATTTTTTTGACGAAAAATTACGGAAAAAAATCGTTGGTCAATGATTTATGTCTCCAAGGAATTTTCCTTCGGAACAATTTCCGACGGACTTTTCACTGAAAATTGCGTCAAAAGCTATTTTATATCAAACAGACGACAGGCGCCCCCCATTTCCCATTCTTCTTACTTTCGTTTCCTCTCAATAAGACACGGGAATGCTTGTCCAGCTCCTCCAAATTGCTTCTAAATGGTCTAATTTCTTCAATTTCAACCATTTCTCTATAGAATCAAAGGTAAAACTCCTCTTTTAGATTCTCCAATCCTTATTTTATTTATGATTTTGTCTAGTAAAGGTTAAAATTTTTTTGAGGCTCTTTAAAGTTTTTTTAATTTGTAGTTCCAATCATTTCGAAACTTGTTTGAAATCTATTTATTTTACAATATTTTTGTTATTTGTAGTTAGCTGTATAATTCTTTAGCTTAGATTTAAGAATCCAAATTTTTTTTCCTAATCACTTCAGTGTTAGATGAATTTAGGACTAAATTTATTTGAGACTAGTAGGATTACATCAATCAAAATATAGATTTTTGGATAAAAATATCGACGGCTTGATAAGAATTAGACCTAGTAATCTTAGTATGAATAAACCTTATGTGTAGTTTTATTTCATGGTCAAATTGAGTACATAAAAAACAATAGTTTATCAAATTATTTTAATTTTGATTTTGCTTAGAGTTTCACGTTAGTTTATTAATATATGTTACTGTATTCAATTATGCTTAAGTTAAGCATGTGTCAAAATCCTATGGAATTTTGTTTATCCTCTTAAAGCGCATGAATATTCGTAATGAAAGATCTTTGACATATAATAGGTTGCATTTAGGCAAAAAAAAAAAAGAATTGATGAATTCTTGAAAGGTGTAGAGTATTTCGTGTCTGTGGTATCTCAAGCTCATATCTATCTTTCAGATAAAATTTTGATTTCCTTAAGCAAAACACAAAAATCAAGCATATTTAATAGCAATCTCATCACCCCATACCACTCTACCGCCTATTATTCCTTAAGACATGCCGATACCACTCCATTTTACATTTGCAACCTTATATAGTTATAGGTAGCCCAGCTATCGTCGTCCAACAGCAACGTCACCAACATATCAAGCTGGTCGTCCACTCCTATTTAGAAAGGTGGCACTAGGACATCCATTTCGTACATTTATATAGAGTCTGATGAAGATATGTCAAGTCATTTGCATTACTTTTATTTTTTGAGTAGGCAATGCTAACTAAAATTTCTTTTATAGATTCAATGCATCCATACATGCAACACAATAAAATACATAATAAGAAGTCTTGCATATTTTTCCTAAAAAAGAACCAATAAAGATGCACAAAATGTGATTTAGAAAGTTTGTGGTACAAACTAAAGTCTTTATATATAGCATGATGCTCTATTTCTAATGATTCTCATTAATATTTTTCATTACAAAAAAAAAAAAAATAGTGACTATTGGAGCAAAGTAAAAATATTAGAAAAAAATTTGAGATAAGAAGCATTGCTCACTTAAGTGACATGTTCATAAACATTAACACGTGTAGCCAGAGGACTCTTTGAATTGGAGAGAAAATATGGGCTAAGCTATATTGGGTATGGGCCTCCCTTAACTATGTTCGCAAAATGGAGCAAACAAAACAAAATTGGATATCTAACTATGGGGCCACAGGCAACTTTCTACATACTAGATGCTCAATTAATCACACTGTGTATAGAAGAAAACTAGTAAATCATAGATAACATAAGAATACTTTATCAAGAAATATTTACTAACTATAAATATGCTTATAGAAACAAGGGCAAAAAGAGAGCAGATATTTGTAAAGTTATATAGTAGAGCACATCAACACTGAGACCACCAATAAATTAGTATTTGGTTACAAAGAGTTTACGCATGTAAATGTTTATTTATAAATTATAATCTATTTGAAAATATATTATGATTTAATTTTCTCATAATATTTTGTAGAAAAACTACATGAAATTGAAGGAGATGCAGGTCAAAGTTCAATATGTTCACGAACTTTGAGTGATCATTTTGAGCGGTCAAAGTTTGATATCTGAGAAGTCGTTGGAGGCAAAAAGAAAAATAATGTACGGCTTAAGTTTGTAGGGTCAGGTGTAAGATGAACATCACTCTTTTGTAGACATGCCACTAATTCGATCGACAAAATTGACTAGAAGGTGTGCTGCTACGTTTGTTGAGATTATTAAGACTTGGGTGACTACTCATATAGAAGCTCAAATGTCTCCAATAAAATAAGGATGGAAAATATACACGGTGACAGACAAAGGGAAAAAGAGCCATTGGTAAAAGAGTTGGAGGAGGAAGTGGGGGAGATGAGGTATATTAGTTACTCTTTGTATCAATTTATTATGTTATGTGCTAGAAGGTTTATTGAATAATTATGTGCTTTATATTGGTTTTGGAACAATTAAATAAACTATTTATACAAAAAGTTCTTTTATAGTTGTATTTATATATACATATATATATATATTGGTTCTTATTATTATGTCTATTGTGACCCAATAGTAACCAATTACATATTTTCATCAAAATACATTTTTTATTTATTTATTACAAATACCATGTATAAAAATAATAATGTATAAAATTCACCTTTGATTTTTTTCTTCTTTGTACAGATTTTTGTTAAAAGTCTGATGAAAATTTTGTCACTTTAATTGATGCATCAATCATTGCGAATGATTGTTTCTCGGAAAACTTTTTCACAAAATTTTTGGCAGATTTTCGAAAAAAAATTTTATCAAAAATTGTGTACATTTTTTTTTCATCCTTCGATGAACTAGCGGCACTCCCACAGCTAAACATGTCNCCGCTCGATCCCGTCTTCCTCCTCTGCCTTTCCCGAACGCCTGCTCCTTCGGCCTCCCTGCTCGCAGTCGACTTGATTCGCCTCCCCCAAGCTCCTCTCTCCCGCTGGCCTTCTCCCTCTCTCGAGATCTCTCTGCTCGATCCCTCTCAACAGGAAGAGACGAAGCATCCTTCACTGCGCCGAAGATTCTCGCCTGTCCCGCTAGTCTTCCCGAGCTCCTGCTCATCTTCTTACGCTCACAAAACACCTGCCCGCTCGTCCCTCCTTCCTCCGCACCGAGCCCCTCACCTGCTCGTGTTTTCCTCGCTCGACCGACCAGTCCCGTTCGTCTCCCCCGCACGAAGNATCCCTCTCAACAGGAAGAGACGAAGCATCCTTCACTGCGCCGAAGATTCTCGCCTGTCCCGCTAGTCTTCCTGAGCTACTGCTCATCTTCTTACGCTCGCAAAACACCTGCCCGTTCATCCCTCCTTCCTCCGCACCAAGCCCCTCACCTGCTCGTGTTTTCCTCGCTCGACCGACCAGTCCCGTTCGTCTCCCCCGCACGAAGCCATCTCCGCTCGAATCCCGCCTGCCTCCCGGCCCAATTCCCTCTTCTCCCCGCTCGGCTCTCCATCGCTCAGTCGAACGTCGGGCTCCCTCTTCCTCCCAAAACTGAAGCCTTCACCTACGTCTCCCTGTTCTCGCTCCACCAAACCGAAGCCCGCCGTTTCCCTTCCCTCTCTTTTCCTCTTCGGCTCGAAGTATAAGCCCGGCTAAGCTCTGCACTTCCTCTGCACTCGACGTGTATCTGCTGAAAATAATTGGCTAATGTTTTTCATGGATGCATAATCACAGTAGCGACACTTCAAGCCCTCCATGTTTTTCCTCCATGAATCTGATAGCAAGTAAGCCCAGTAAATTCATATCTCTTATGCTATTTTTTTTAATATTANCTCAATGTTTTCCTCCATGAATCTGATAGCAAGTAAGCCCAGTAAATTCATATCTCTTATGCTATTTTTTTTTAATATTCTGTGATGTGTTATTGCTGACCTTTTGCCGTCACGATTATGAATTGTACTGTTTTTATTTTTGAGGATTATTTATGAGTTGCACTTCTTTAAGGTTTATTATGATTTGAAACATTCATAGAGCAAGTAATTTTAGGTCTATATGGGGAAAACATGTGTAAGTTTAATGCCACACACCTGTTTATATCGTCAATAGCTTGTCAGTTATTGTATCCCTACATGAAGTGGTTGAAGCGTTTGATCAGAAGACTGTTGTTGTTGCATTAGCTAGATTTATTTCCTTGAAGAAGGATCAGGAGGTCATTCTAGCTTGTTNNTGTGGTTCCACACTCGCGCGAACTGCACGGATATCGATGCACCTTTTTTTTAGCGGTGTGCGGGCTCGGGCTTAACTCAGGTCCGACTCGAGTTTGATTCAGGCTGGACTAGGGCTGAACGCGGGCTAGGCACCAGCTCACCTAAATTTGAAATTCAAATTTCAAAATTCAAATGGATTATTTAATTTTTGTCTTAATTAAGATTAATTCAGGAGTTAATTATTTCCATTTATTTCCTGCCGAAATGATTTTGNTCAAAATATATCATTAACTCCACATATAATGAAGATTAATTTTTTTCCAATTAAATCACTTCCCCTGAGGGAAACTAATCAATTCCCCGCCAAGGTAACGGCTCCCGCTTCAATTCTAAAAGGAAGGAGCGTCTTCTTCCTCGGCGAGGGGACTTAATTGGCTTGGCCCGAGCTCTTCTTCCCCGTTGGCTCCCGCTCAGCTTTCCCATTCCAATTGCATTTCCGCTGCAAGCACGAAGCTCGCCTGCTCGCCTCTTCCTCACGCCGAAGCCGCTCGATCCCGTCTTCCTCCTCTGCCTTTCCCGAACGCCTGCTCCTTCGGCCTCCCTGCTCGCAGTCGACCTAATTCGCTCCCCCCGAGCTCTTCTCCCTGGTTCGCTCCGCTCAGCTTTTCTGTTTCCCGTGAGCTCTTTCGCAACAGAGAAGAAGCTTCGCGGACCTCCTCTTCTTCCTGCGCCGAAAACCTGCTTCGCCGACCCTCTTGCGAACCCCCGCTCAACCCGCCTCACCTTTTCGCGCGACCCTCTCCCGCACTCGCCTGCTCCTCTGCTCCTCTGCTCGATCGAAGAAGCTTCTCTCCCACTCGCGATCGAAGCACTTCTCCCGCTCGATCCCGTCTCTGCATTTCACTTCTTCCTCCTCTGCCTCTCCCAAACTCCTGATCATCTCCCGCTCTCAAGCTCGATCGCTCCTCGTTGCCTCCGTCTCCCGCATCGAAGCAGCAGAGCTTCTCCCGCACTCGCCTTCCTCTCTACGC
>JXCR01138455.1:19205-29623 GCA_002079205.1 Phalaenopsis hybrid cultivar | reverse complement strand
ATAGGGAACTTGAAACCCAGATAAAATAAACCCTATTTAATCTTTGTATTAAATAGGGGAACTTGTCGGTCATATATAAAAGGTTCGCAGACTAAACGGATGTCACAAATCTCTTAGTTTGTTGGATTTGGTCTATCGCCGAGGTCTACACTTATCTTTCGGGAGGGTGTAGTATTCGCGGTATCAGGCACGATTATGCAAACTATTGGACGAATGAGAACCATTTGGTCTCATTTTTCAAAAAACTAAAACACACTACTTTCAAAACCCAAACTATATATCTTTTATATTTAAATTAAATCTCAAAAATTATTTTCATATATCATATTTTTCAAATAAATCTAATCAATCGAAAAAGTTGACCGACAGTCGGTAGATTTGAGAAAATTCCAATAGATTTTTAGCCTGAAATCAATCAGCAATTTTTTTCAAAGGCATTTTCAATTGTCATAATGTTTCTCCAACCAAGGATTTTTTTGTGGAATAAATTTTGTTCAAAAAGTCATTTTCTGATGAAAAATTTTGGTCAATTAACAAAGTTTCATATAGTGTATGTCCAACCCATGCAATCTTGCACGTTAACTATTACATTTGTATACTTCCAACTGCCTTATTATTCCATTCATCAAATTAAATCATGTATTGTAATCATTATGATCTTCATTGCCTCAGTTTCACACTACAAGCTCAACTTGCATCAATATTTGTGGCAACTTTCTTGCTCGCAACTCTTTCATCACATCCTCATTTGCTTTTAAACACGTCTCTAACTAACACCGCGACCATTTTTCTCATGACCACACTAGCTTGCTTACACAAATTGTTTAACTCGTTTAATCTATTTCACATTGCAATACATGTCAGCCTTATCTTTCCACTTTGAATTACATCATCCTACACACTTTGAACCAGTATCTTTACAAACCATTAGCTAGTCCAAAATCAAAATAGTTCGACCCAATCATAACCAGACATGAAAAAAAAGGTCAGCTCAACCAATTAGTTCTTTAGTAAGCTCGAGAAAATTTACTTATATGCATGAATGCCCAATCTTCAAAATATATTTCTAGAGGTAATCATGTTTTTGATAGTGGATAAAGAGAATCTTATAATAGTAGTATCAGTATAATGATATTAATCCACTTCATCTCTCATATTCAGGATAGATTTCTCCGACCTCCAATCCAGGATAGACTTCTATTCATCTCTCCTCTTTGGAATGAAATTTGCTAGCTCCACAGTAATGTTTGGGATCTCAGGTTCTCCCTCAAACAATCATTCGACTCTTTGGATTAGTTATTCGCAACCAACAAAAATTAATATAATACATGACAAGTCTATTTTGAGCTTGTCTTTATTAATATTTTAATTAAATGCTATCATAATATGTCATATAGGTTATATGTAACAAGAGCATTTTATTTTCATTCATATTAGTTTTCATGTATTTTAAAAAACTACTATGATTCCTAATATGTATAATCAAGCTTTGTATTATAGGCGCCATATGATGATCTATTGAATAAATGATTGTACTAGTGAAGCGTCTCAATTAAATTTCTCTCTTATGTCTCTTCCCTAATATGTATGTTTTCTTGAAATCTCACCTCCATTAAATAATACCAAAAAAATTAATAACTTTTTCTCCTGATTTGTTTTTGCAACTTTTTTATTATAGATCAAATGCATACACCAACCTTAGATGATTCCTTCAATAAAAAAACATTCATTGGCATTTCTCAAAATTCATTCTCTCAACTTCCACCAATCATCATCCTTACTTTCATTGTTGCATCAAACCTCATATCATCTCCACTTCTACGTGGTCCACACCTGACCATGTCCTCACCAATAACTTTTTTGACACTACAACCCACACATGTGTCACAAAACCTAGCACACCCACCTAATCCGATCACCTTTGAAATCCTGCTAGACATTAAATTGGTGTGCGCTCCCTCGCATGTCTCCATTCATCATAGAACCTTCAACTCAACCCTCTCATTCTCATCATTTGTCCTTTGCATGAGTCACCCCACTGCATGCGTCATTGTTAAAAACTCTATGTTCCATCCCTGCCCTAGTATACATCATCACATGTTGTTTTCATGGACTCCTTCATCGCGTCCAAAAGACTCCTCCAACACCATCACTGGTGAAGCTAGTTTTGCATCAACCACTGTAATATAGCCTCACCCCATTTACATTATTGATTAGCAGATGTGCTTCTTAAGCCCCATTGTTTTTATCCACATATTGCTGCAGATAACTAAAGTGTTTGGCATCACATCAGGTCTATGCTACCTTGCCTAACTAAATTCCAAATTAGTTATCCTCATGACCTTCTCCAATGCCTCATTTTCACAATCTTTACGAGGACTTCAAGGCTCATGACTTTGTCCTCACATCCAAACTGGATTCTGAGCATTTCCCTAACCCCACAACTAATTTTTTTATGTTTTCTCTTGTCCTGAGGCACCAACTGCTTGCTCGATTATCTACTGAAGCGCAATACATGTCAAGCCCAACTCTCCACTTTGATTTACATAACCCTACGTAAGCTAAATTATATCTTTACAAAGCACAAGTTAATTAATAAAAATAAAAATCAGCTTGACATAAGTTCAAATGAAAAAAAAAGCAAATTCAGTAATTTCTTCATTAAGCTTGAGTTAATTGCATGAATATCTCTAAGCTTCTAAATTATCTTTTTACAGAGGATTATTTTTTATGATAGAAAAGAAACATCTTCAGTAAATATTGTTGACATAATGATTATATTCCCCTTCATCTCTCTTACTTGGAATGTCATCGATCTCTCCACTTTGGAATGAATTTCGCTAACTTAATAGTATCGCTCAAGTCCTCTAGTTCACTCTCCTACAACATAACAACCCTGGGAGGCAGACTTCTACGCAACCTAGGAGAATTGATGTAATGTAAGTCATAGACCACATGTCCATTTTGTGTTTGTCTCTGTTTATATTTTAATTGATTATTCACATAATTATTAGGCATCAAATATGTCCATTAAATTTAAATCTATCTTATACATGTTTCTAATATGTAATATGGAAACTTTACTTCCTTTCAGGTTAAACCTCAATCATTCAAGGCAATTATTATGAGCCCTAGTCATTAGTCCGTATAAGAAGCCCCAGTGTTATATTTGATGATTAGTTATTGAAGAAATAATTCAGCAATTGAAGCTTCTGTCATATCTTTCTATTCCACAACTCTCTCTTCCCCCATATCTAAAATCCTAACTCGAGTAAAGTGTTTAAGCCAAAAAAAATCTGAAAGACAAACCAAGAAATCCACCTCACATTAACACATTACCGTGCTCACGCACTGCTTTAGTCCATTGACAGATCAAGATACAGAAACAGCAGATAGTTATTCTTCTAATACCTGGAAACGCATCCAGTGTTCTGCAAAAAGTGAATAAACCGATGAATCTAGTCTTGTAACCGGCAAACAACACCATAATATAAACTACACCCAGCTCAAATCTCCTTTTTTTCCAAAGAGATGGGATTGCTGAAGTTAAAAACCGTTCCATTTCTAGACGGATAATTACTTTCAAATCCCTTAACAAGAAGTAATTCTACAAAGGTGCAAAACAAAGAAACCTTGTGAATACATTTACTTACAATGCTGCAAATTAATGAAAGAACTTTCCTGATATTCAAAGCACTTCGAAGGCAAAATGAAAAAGACAAATTTTAAAACATAGCTTATGAGCAGGGTAGAACTTATCCTGCTATATCCTTCAAAGTTTTATATGGATCAACTTCTAATAACAATTCTATTAAACAGCAGTGAAAGAGGAGAAGGATAAGCAATTTGTTAGGAAATCCTTTTCTTATTTAGGAGATACTACTATAAGCAAATATGATGAACATGCAAAATAATAATAAAAAGATCAAACACTACATGAAAACACCAAGATTTACATAATTCAACAAAACTAAGATAGCATCAATGGAAGAAGAAAATGATAGGATCCATTATACAGAAGCCACACAAATGTACAAAATAAATTATGCACAAAGAAAAACTCATCTCTAAACCAAATTACGCCTAATCTCACCATAAAAAAAGCCTCAACTTTTCAGCCAAAAATACTAAAAAAAGAGAAATTCGAAAAAAAGAAATGACAAACAAAGAGCATTTAAATAATATCATAAATTAAATACTTAAATGCTCCAAAAAGAGTGCCTTCATGCATGCATATGAAATCATCGAAATAATTCTCAAACCACTGTGCAAACGTTGCCTCAAAATAATTATGCATAATCATATAAAATTGATTAAGCAAATTGTTTTCTTCTCTTCCCTTGCTCCATTTTTTTTACTTTGTCCTACACTTTTTATTTTCTCCCAACAAATCAACCTGTCCCAGTGAAAAGAGCTCATATGCACTCCACACACAATACATTTAACTCTCATGATCCACATACATGGATCTGGCAATTATCCTTGTACTTAATTTATAGATGTTCAGGAGACAAACTTAACATATAAATTAATTTTAAATTTTTAATTGGAGCCATCCAAAAATAACAAATTTGTAATTAATTATTAAACCTAAATTTATCAAAAAATTAAAGGATACTTTTTATGCATCCTATAATATTCTTATTTTAAATTTTTACTTATCATGGCAGAACTATTGAATCAAATTCTAAAAATCATCCCAATGACTCAATGATGTGGTAAAAGGTATCATTCATAACATAGATCCAAACTGATCTCCCATAGCCCAAAGGGTTGAGCACAATGCAAGCACAACAAAACTGCAATGACACCTAAAATTAACAACTATGAGGAATTCTAAAGAATTTATATTGCACAGCAAAGTGGATAACCTAAAACTGAGAGCGCACCTACCAACAAATCATTGTACCCCCAAAGTGATCAGATCATCATTCAAAATAATCAATGATACAACCTGAAATAGGAAATTGTGTAACAAGAGATCGATCATCCAATTATCTCCAATACTACTTCCCACAACCTAAGCTCCTCTTTATTTTGAAGCCGAGCCTATAAGCAAAAAATAACAATTCAGCCTCCCAAAATCGCATTACTCCAACACATATGATAAGTATATTGAATTTTCAGCCAATCAAAGTTGCAACCTAAAATACAAAGTCCACCCACAAAATTGGTTTCATAGCAACAAAAAAAATTCTTAGAAACTTGAATACTTTGACATCTCCTGAAAGCGTACATCATGTTCTATGGATAGCACTCAAAGATGTAAGATTCTTCTTAAGGCATGGTACATGCTTTCTTTCAGTCAATCTTCTAATGACACCATCATGCATCCTCAACTTCATAATGCAAAAACTAACTGAATTTCATTTTTACACGTTAACTATATAAATATAACTGGTACTGCATAGATCATGAATAGAAAATAGTTCCTTTTGAGAATAAAGATGGTAAAGAGAAGTAAAATTCAAAATTCATTAATTAAAACATTTGTCGAAAGCAATTAACAAAAGAGTGCCATCAAAATCTACACCTGAATGATCAGCAACATCACTAGCATTTGCTGACTCATCCTCAAAGCTGTTATTGGCAAGATGTGTCATCCTTTTCAAAGCATGACATTTATCTTAGTGTAGGTTACACACATTCTCGAAAGGTCTCTCCTTAACAAGTAATCCTTTAGCAAGGCTTTTATTTTCTATAGCCTTAAGTTTAGAGATCACAATATTAGAAAAAGTGAATTTTAAGAATTTTTAAGCAAGCTANTTAGCATAAAATGACTTTTGAATTTAAGGGTATAATTTATAACTTTGGAAATCAATGATTTCCNTGATAACCTTTTTACTGCTATTTCCTGCCCGCCTCTTAGAACCCCCTGCCCAAAATTAAATCAAAGAAAGACAATCATTATGAAAACNTGATAACCTTTTTACTGCTATTTCCTGCCCGCCTCTTAGAACCCCCTGCCCAAAATTAAATCAAAGAAAGACTTGATCTTTATGTAAATAAATTTGTATGACCAAGGAAATCAGCCAGGATCATACCATATAAACGGGTCCAAATCCACCTTCTCCCAGCCTATTAGCTTCAGAAAAATTATTTGTGGCGGATCTAATAGTGGCTAGATCAAGCGACATTATTGCAGCGCTGCTTAAATCGTCATTTTCTCCATACCCTAAAAATTTAGAAAGGATAAGATTAAATGCTGTTAATGATTATAATAAGTCCATTAACACATAAGAGGAGTNCGGATCTAATAGTGGCTAGATCAAGCGACATTATTGCAGCACTGCTTAAATCGTCATTTTCTCCATACCCTAAAAATTTAGAAAGGATAAGATTAGATGCTGTTAATGATTATAATAAGTCCATTAACACATAAGAGGAGGATAAAAGAAACATTACTGGGTGACAACACCATTGGCTTCTTCCTCCTTCGTCTTATTAAGAAAATAAAGATTGCCGAGAGAAACAAGAACGCAACTGCTCCAGTGGTCCCAGCAATAATGATATTTTTTGTCTTATTGCTTCTTCGACCTGCAAAGCAATTGATAGAACTGCATAAAATACTGATTAATTTCATTGGGGAGAAAGATGATATAAAGTTGCAAATTAAATTAGTTGCAAAATGCATTTTATAAATTATGTTTTAATTAATGTCTCTAATTCGACGTTCAGAAGAACCCGTCCAGGCNATTGATAGAACTGCATAAAATACTGATTAATTTCATTGGGGAGAAAGATGATATAAAGCTGCAAATTAAATTAGTTGCAAAGTGCATTTTATAAATTATGTTTTAATTAATGTCTTTAATTCGGCGTTCAGAAGAACCCGTCCAGGTAAAGTTAGCAGAAATACCTATATTGCATGCATGATTCTTAATCAGGATGTGATAAATCACGAACTAATCCAGGTAATGTTAGCAGTAATACCTATATTGCATGCATGATTCTTAATCAGGATGTGATAAATCACGAACTAACTATGATAGCCAAAGGAATTCTATATATTAAGTTAGAATAGACATTTCTTAAAACCAGATTACCAAATGTNTATATTGCATGCATGATTCTTAATCAGGATGTGATAAATCACGAACTAACTATGATAGCCAAAGGAATTCTAGATATTAAGCTAGAATTGACATTTCTAAAAACCCGATTACCAAATTTCCTACCAAAAAAAGTTGTTCATTTCATATAAAAAAAGTGAAATCTAATATAAGCTGAAAATTAAATGCTAACAATTCTGTTTTAGATTATATTTTTTTTTCTAGATAAATTCGAAGTACTTAAAAATTCATTATACNCTATATTGCATGCATGATTCTTAATCAGGATGTGATAAATCACGAACTAACTATGATAGCCAAAGGAATTCTTTATATCAAGTTAGAATAGACATTTCTTAAAACCAGGTTACCAAATGCCCTGCCAAAAAAATTGTTCATTTCATATAAAAAAGTGAAATCTAATATAAGCTGCAAATTAAATGCTAACAATTCTGTTTTACAGTGTATTTTATTTTCTAGATAAATTCGAAGTACTTAAAAATTCATTATATNAAATTGTTCATTTCATATAAAAAAGTGAAATCTAATATAAGCTGCAAATTAAATGCTAACAATTCTGTTTTAGATTATATTTTATTTTCTAGATAAATTCGAAGTACTTAAAAATTCATTATATATTTAATGTAAGATATCATGACCGATCAACTCACCCATCCCACTGCCGATCTTACTACCATCCCCGCCATCGGAAAAGGGCGACGGAGTTGGCGTTGGCGTCACCATCGGCTGCGGAAAGAACATATAAGTCTCGAACCTCACGGCGCAGCTCACGGTTTCCACCTCTGCTCCAACCTTCGTCATGACGAGCACCCGCATAGCCCAATTGAGACATTGCAAGCAATCGGTGCTAGAGAGGTCCCTCGTGCACCAGGCCATTCCGTACACATCCCTCTGCGTGGAGCTGTTTGTGGCGAATCTCGACTCGGCCACGGCAGCTGCGTTGGAGACCTCCTGCATCAGCCGCTCTACCCGGCCGGAAAATACTTCNAGCAATCGGAGCTAGAGAGGTCCCTCGTGCACCAGGCCATTCCGTACACATCCCTCTGCGTGGAGCTGTTTGCGGCGAATCTCGACTCGGCCACGGCCGCTGCGTTGGAGACCTCCTGCATTAGCCGCTCTACCCGGCCGGAAAATACTTGGGGATTTGATGGGTTTTCGACTTCGTATCTCCCCTCAAGAGGGGTGAGCATTGGGATGCCGAAGAAGCGATTGTCGGAGTAGCGGAGGAGACAGAAGTCGTTACGGATGGCGGCAGACTTGTTGAGGCCGCAGACACCAGCAATAAGAGTGGAAGATGCGCGGGATAGGCAGGTAGAACAAAGATCTTTGGAAATATCAGGACGGCACTGAGCGAGGCCGAAAATCTGAGAGGAGGAGGAGTTGCCGGCAGCGGCGGTGGAGTAGAGAGACGGTGAGTTGGGGGCGGAGCTGGTGAAGTCAACGAGGATGCGATGGATGTTGGAAGAGTATGGGCTTGAAGAGTTATAGTTGGCACCAAAGCAATAGGTGAGGAGGGTGGTGCTCTGTGAAGAAGCTTTGGTTGAGAGAAAGAAGATGATTTGGAGAGCGGAGAGGAGGACGGAGAAGAGTGACTGCATGGCGGGTATGGATACCGTGGAGGTATTCAGTTGTAACTTAATGTACTCCTTGGCCAAGGAGACATTTTTTTGGGGGAGGACATTTGCAAACGTACCACCCAAATTCGATGTATTTATGTATCTTAAAATATTAATTTTATTTTTTACATTTATACAACATATATCTTTCATGACGCATCAAGAGTATCATAGTCTTAAATTTTAAAAAATAGACTACATTTTCTTGAAGAGATAAGGCTACATGTGAGTAAAAATTTAAGTTTAATTGTTATATATGTAAAAACATAAGAATTGAGTGGTATGTATGTAAATATTTCTTTTTTCTTTAATTCCATTATGTTAAATTTCTTATGGTTAAAATTTTTTTAATTATTTAAATTCATCTCATAATTTGATGCATGTGTGTCCAGAGGTGTGTGTGGCGGTGTGTTTGTGAGTATATGATAATAAAAGTATTAGCATAAAAAGAAATTTAATTAAAATGAAATTAGATTTTATGTGAATTTTGTCAGATTGTAATTCTTAAATCAAAATATATCTTAAACATCATATAAGTAATGTTGAATGTTATCTTATTATGTTCTAATGCAATGGAATGTCAGTATGATATCTCTCTTTAAATTTTTTTGACAAATAAAATTATGATTTTAACTTCATTTCTAAATAGTGAATAACATCTCTAGGTCAAGAGTTATATGTTTATCTTATAATGATTGATGAACCCATACATCATAGTATTGTATGTGCTTGATCGTCAGTAACAAAAAAAGAGAGTCGTCGTTATGGTTGGCTCATATCCATATGGGGTCTACTCAAATGAGTTATCTCTATTGTCATGCATAGATCATCTATACTCTAGTTTCTCATTTCCATTAAGGTATCGATCAAGATTGAGCAACTTGACATATGAATTTCTTAAAATAATTCTAGCCATCTAGCAACCTAACGTCATTAAGCCAATATCCTAAAGATATTGTTCAATGTTAAGTCATTCACACAATGACCTGTTCATGCAGTCTTCATTTGTTGTATGTCATTTTTTGTACAAAGGTAATAGTTGCACCTAAGAGTAATTATTTTATCCCAATAGGCAATTCCGCTTCATTTGCATATCAAATCATTCATGAATAGTTAACTATCAACATTAGAATCCAAAACTATAACGTGGGATGTACTTATTATTTCTAAGAGATATAAACTCTCTAATTAACCTAACTAGCCTGCCCAATTTAATAACTAGGTGGTCGATTCAAGCTGTTATTTATACAACTTGCATCACCCTAAGAAGGTTTGTTGATTCTTGAGGTATTGAAGCAATGAGCAACTATCAATATATTAAAATTTATAATAAGGAGAGGGTAGATAAAGATAGCTTTTCACTTCTTCTTTTTTCTTCTTATAACACATCGTACATCATATTGTTCAAGAAAATGCAACAACTTAAAATTGATCTCTCTTTCTTTGCTATAGCAAAATAAGTTTTATTCATTAACTTATTTCGCTCTAGCTTCACTGCAATGAATTATGCTAACTCAGATATTTTATTAATGAACTCATTTAACTTATAAGAAACACATAGGCTGATTTTTTAATAATAATATCATTGGTAAGCTTATTGAAATATATATTTTTTAATTTAATGAAAAGAAAAAAATGATAAATCATCTTATCCATAAATTTTCTATTATCACCCTTAATTTCCTCAAAATTAGCTTCTACAAAAAGTGAAGGGGAATCCTCATAACAA
>JXCR01138455.1:0-14491 GCA_002079205.1 Phalaenopsis hybrid cultivar | reverse complement strand
TGGGCATGATAACCCCTTCTTCGAGCGTCTCCCAAATCATCCTCTCTATCTCATCCTTATGAATTTGAGGATATCATAATGAACTGACGTTTATAGGAGGAACACCTTCCTTCAATGTAATGGTTGATCCCTCGATGGAGGAAACCAGTGAGGCTGCTGAAAGGTTTCAAAGAACTACTGCAGAATCTATTGAACACACTCGGAAAACTCTACTGACTCGAGATACCAGTCTCCTCTGTACTTTGCAACTCCACCAAATAGCCTAACAATGCTCTATATATCATCCTGAGAATGGCTTTGAGGGAGACCACGGTTTTACAAAGGCTGCATCCCTCTCAACACCACTTTCCTCCCCTCAACCCTAATTTACATAGAGATTTCCAATCCATCATTGTCTCTCTAATTGTCTGTGTGACCATTTCATTCACAAAATCACATCCGTACTTCCTAAATTCAAAGGAAGGATGACCTTCACCACATGTAGGCCCTATAGTTCAATATCAATTCCCTACAATTTTCCCGACTTTTCTCCACCTCCCTGTGATCCCAAAGCTTCCCTTATATATCGAATTAAACCCTAATTGATCTTGATTCAGGACCCCATTTTAGATGAAATTATGCGTGACCCCATTATCCACCAACACCACTACAGACTACTCCTTGATATGTCCCATCACCTGCATGGTGTGATTTGAAATAAATCTCACCATTGAGATCAGGGTAACCTCCGCCACATCCATGTGTAAATGCTCCCCTCCCTCCACTACTCACTATCTGAATCTTCACGGTCCCAAATTGTAAGGACATGTAGTGTGTGATCCTTGCATTGCTCGTCTAGTGCATACTTCTCATCATAATAAAAACATAATCTCTTTGCACACTTTTCCTAGACATCTGCCTCTGTGAGGAGCTTGAAGTTGACCTCTGGAAAAACCATTATATTTCTCTCCTTCAGCGCCTTCCTAAATAACATAGTTTCCGTCCTCAGTTTCATGGTCATTGAGATACTCTTGTGGAATTGTCATGTGGTGTAGCTTTTGTTGGTCTTCTCCATTTAGTTATTAGTCTAACACCATCTGAGCGCCCACAATCCTCACGGCCTCAACTGTCAAAATGTTGCACGCATATCAGCCTTTGTCCCTTCATGAAAATTTTCTCCAATACTATTTCAGAGATCCCCCTCAGCCGTCCTGACAATATCTCGAATCTCTACTTATATTGCATAATAGTTCTCTCCTAAGTCAAGCCAATAAATTGCTCGTGTAAGTCTCCTTTTCAAACAACTTGAAAACGCTCAACAAGTAATTCTTAAAATTCTACCACAAATGGTTCGAGTATTATGCTCCCTCCATTGAAATCATGTTTGGGATTTCCCCTTCAAACATATGTTAACTGTCATGAGCTTCTCCTCCCCATTAAGTATATTCACCATGAAGTATTGCTCCACCCGATACACCCCCTAATGTGTGTCTTCTCCCTCGAAGATAAGCATCTTCAACTTCCTAACCCTAGCATCATCACCCAAATTCCTCTACCACTGGTGTTCGCCCCAGTGCATCTAGTGTAAAACTTCCTCCTTCGATCATAGTCATATAACTCATACCCCATCCTGATTCCTCTCTTTATTTGTGATCCTATGTTTCGACCCAACCCCTGCAGCAGAAATCTCTAATCCACACCCTATCAAAGCCATGGGAGGGAGTTCTTCATTGTAGATGCTTTCCTCATGTTCCTCTCATTTGATATCTTTCCTCTTCGATTTGGTCAAGGATACTCTAGCAACGCTTGGTTAGGATTTGTAAACTGAGCCTTCAACGGGNGGCAGCGAAAAAAATGGGAAAGTTTTTATTTGTATTGAATTTTGTTTGGGTTTTTTTTTAATAAATCAATGCAATTTCGGGCTTGTAGGTTTTTAAGATTGTATGGGCAATATTGAAATTGTTTATAAAAGGAAGAGATTTTGGGAAGTCTTTTACAACAGGATAAATCATCAAGTGGATAAGATTAACATATTTTAATACAAAAAATAAAATTTTCTATCTTCTGCACGTATATTTATATATATAGTAGATTAATGCCTGAAATGCACGGGATAAATATTTCTACTGTGGGATGCATAGCTACAGTTTCAGGAATAAAGAAGCACCTAAAAATTTGGTGTAAACAAACTTGCAAGTGCACTTTGATTTTATAAAGATTTCATTAATTGGCAACACTACTAAAAAAAAATCTGGTATATGTAAATTGCACATTTACATATGCAATTATTTAATATATTTGAACAGAAATCACAAATTTATTTAACTAATAAATTTTGAAAAATGTGGAGCTGAAGAAATATCATGGTATGGGGAACAAGTTGACCAAATGTTATGTACATNTCTGGTATATGTAAATTGCACATTTACATATGCAATTATTTAATATATTTGAACAGAAATCACAAATTTATTAAATTAATAAATTTTGAAAAATGTGGAGCTGAAAAAATATCATGGTATGGGGAACAAGTTGACCAAATGTTATGTACAGGCATATACAGGGGGAAAAAAGGTATCCAATTGAGCAAAAGAGTCTTCTATACAGACAAAAGGGTTCTCAAGCTTGTTCAACAGTGACAAAGTTAGGTTTCACCTGGGCTCTATTAAACTAGATAATGTAGCATTTGGGCTGAGTTAGGATGGCAACTAACCTATACTACTATACATGACATACTTTAAAGCTAAAATGAAATAAAAGACTACAAGAATTAATTAAAAAAAATTGATACACTTAATGTCTTGTGAAATTATCTTGTTAATTTTAAAAAAAAAAAACCTTCTATTTTAAATTTCGCATCGTACATCACATGTGCTCTTTTTTATGATTTACTCTATTCCTGACTAGCATGCATATTTATGGTTCTTAGTATTTAAACTATGTATTAAATTTGTTTATCTTCCTGAGTAGAATAGCTCATTGGGTGCTTACAATTATCTTTACAAGGAAAGAGAGAAAAAGATGAGGCTGAGAAAAAGTCAAGTTCATTTTGAGATTATATTTTGTTGAACAATTATTGTAAGATAATGAATTTTTTTAGGAAAGTCAACAATTAAATTTTATGGTTTTGTTATGGATTTTAGATGCTCTGTAAATTTATTCTAACAATATAGTTTGGATTTTTTATGCTTAAGAAATATTTGAGCAAACTGAAAAGATTTCGAAAAGTATCATTTCAGGTGAAATTAAGTGATTGAATATATCTCCTATAATAATCATTTTTTGATAAACCGGAGAAAATTTCTTATGACTTAAATTATACCTCAATTTTTGCAGCCCTCGAATATCAATCAAAATAATTTTATAAAGTTCTACACGAAAAATCGATCAATTTCATATAAAGCATTATATGTAAACTATGAATAGATTGGAAGTTATAAAATAATTAAACCTAATTAACCTTAATTAATTCATCCTTAATCCTATTTTACTGTAGCCAACCGACTTAACCTGCAATATATGCATCGATTTGAAACCTTCAGAGCGTTCAAAAATTTTTCTCCCCTTCTCGGTTTCGTTCGCTCAAAACCACCTTCCATTTTAGCTCCTTACCTCGAGCTCCGCAATCCTGCGCCCAGCTACTGTAGCATGATTCGCAATGCAGGGGGCGAACAGGGCAGCCGTGCGCGCCTTAAAAAACCACAGGCTTCAATTCGGGTGGGTCTCCTGGATGAAATCGGTAAGTGCGAAATTGATTTTAGCAACATTTGAGACTTTCATTTCCTTCCTCACCCTTCCAAATTGAAGTTTGCATTGTTTTCCATGACATCGATTGTGTTTCGGACGATTAAAACGACTTTTGTGAGCTTCCAAAAAGGTTCTAGCACGACATCAGCGTGGGAGAAGTGTGATTGGAGGTGATAGAAAGTTAATTTAACAGTTTTGGAGAAGGATTGGTCGTCGAGAAAAGGCGTTTAAGATATGTTTTAGCAAATCATATAAATTTTTGGTTAAATTACTTTATTAGCAAAAATATCTTTAAATCCGAAGTTAATTATGGATTCTAGGTGGTTTACCAGGGCGGCAAGCTCGAAACTAGTATAGACATTCACTATAAAACGACCCTGTAACTTTCATGTAAATTAATCCTGATTTAAGAAAATTAATTTGATTATTAGAAATTACTTGAGCTTTAAATTTTAATACTATGACATAGTTTATTAATCTCAACTTAAAATCATCGCACCCTCCAGCTAACTGTCGGAGATTAAAAGTTTAGCGTGACAACTGATGTGAGAAATTGTATTCCTAAATTTTATTAATCCTCATTATTTTAGATTATATGTTTGATTTTATGTATGTTTAATCAGGTCTTTCATATTGATAGAGAAGAAAAATATGCATAATAAGCATAATAGGAAAAGATGTGTACGCATGAAAAATATTCATGAGATGAATGATAATTTGATAGACATTATATGTAAGATAAACATGTAGAAAAGATATGCATGATATAAATAAGATCTATATGAAATGGATATAGTTAGGAGATATGTATGAGCTAAATATATGAATAATTATCAAGTATGCATATTAGTAGATGCATAATGAAGTCTCAGAATAATGAATGTTATGTAGAATGAAATAGTTAATGTATGAATGTATGTATGTGCATATTCAGAGAAAAATTTTACTCTATAATGGTATAGGCAGGGGACGCCAGCATACTCGCGCAAGTAAAGTTTTTCTAACACCCCAGAAAATTATGATCGTTAGTTCACTGACCGATGTGTCGACGAAATAATATCAGTTATGAGTGAATAGACCAAAGCTTACCTCCCCAGAAAATTGCAATGCTTACATTACTAACATTTATGCCGCCGGGATAATATCAGTCAGGGACAGTTAGGGGTTTTTCTTCCCTATACAATTGCAATGTATAGATCGCTACCCATTGTGTCGACGGGGCAATATCGACCAAAGGTGTGTCAGATTTGTTGACGGTGATCCTCACANTCCTTCCTCACCCTTCCAAATTGAAGTTTGCATTGTTTTCCATGACATCGATTGTGTTTCGGACGATTAAAATGACTTTTGTGAGCTTCCAAAAAGGTTCTAGCACGACATCAGTGTGGGAGAAGTGTGATTGGAGGTGATAGAAAGTTAATTTAACAATTTTGGAGAAGGATTGGTCGTCGAGAAAAGGCGTTTAAGATATGTTTTAGCAAATCATATGAATTTTTGGTTAAATTACTTTATTAGCAAAAATATCTTTAAATCCGAAGTTAATTATGGATTCTAGGTGGTTTACCGGGGCGGCAAGCTCGAAACTAGTATAGACATTCACTATAAAGCGACCCTGTAACTTTCATGTAAATTAATCCTGATTTAAGAAAATTAATTTGATTATTAGAAATTACTTGAGCTTTAAATTTTAATACTATGACATAGTTTATTAATCTCAACTTAAAATCATCGCACCCTCCAGCTAACTGTCGGAGATTAAAAGTTTAGCGTGACAACTGATGTGAGAAATTGTATTCCTAAATTTTAGTAATCCTCATTATTTTAGATTATATGTTTGATTTTATGTATGTTTAATCAGATCTTTCATATTGATAGAGAAGAAAGATACGCATAATAAGCATAATAGGAAAAGATGTGTACGCATGAAAAATATTCATGAGATGAATGATAATTTGATAGACATTATATGTAAGATAAACATGTAGAAAAGATATGCATGATATAAATAAGATCTATATGAAATGGATATAGTTAGGAGATATGTATGAGCTAAATATATGAATAATTATCAAGTATGCATATTAGTAGATGCATAATGATGTCTCAGAATAATGAATGTTATGTAGAATGAAATAGTTAATGTATGAATGCATGTATGTGCATATTCAGAGAAAAATTTTACTCTCTAATGGTACAGGCAGGGGACGCCAGCATACTCGCGCAAGTAAAGTTTTTCTAACACCCCAGAAAATTATGATCGTTAGTTCACTGACCGATGTGTCGACGAGATAATATCAGTTATGAGCGAATAGAACAAAGTTTACCTCCCCAGAAAATTGTAATGCTTACATTACTAACCTTTATGCCGCCGGGATAATATCAGTCAAGGACAGTTAGGGTCTTCCCTATACAATTGCAATGTGTAGATCGCTACCCATTGTGCCGACTGGTAGATCGCTACCCATTGTGCCGACTGGGCAATATCAACCAAAGGTGTGTCAGATTTGTTGACGGTGATCCTCACTGAATCAGATATGTATGTAAAATATAAAGTAAAAGTAAACTTTAAATAATGCTTATAGAAGATTGAGTATATTCATTTAGAAAAAGATCATTTATGTATGTATTACCATATATAAGATTACTTATAAGTATATATCTATATCAGATTGCTTATAAATATGAAAAAACAACGTATTATATGATTTTTTATAGACTCTTACATATATTGTATTAATTCTTTGGATTATTGTAGTTTAGTAGTGAGATTACTCCTAGTTTATCTTTCGATAACACATGATGTTATTTTAATATTATTTATAGCTTATAAATATTTGAACAGGATGAATAAAAGATAAGCAAATGTATACAAAAGATGAAAACAACAAGAAAGGTATAATTTTTATTTGTTAATTTTAATTATTTTATTTAGTGGTTCTTTCAAGTATTATTTAAACATTAAATTGTTAATGATAGAATTAGAATAACTGAGAATTGATTTCCACCGTCTGATCGTCTGTTCCCGTCTTGGTTAACTCCAAGGCTGGGCTAAGTGGTGACAAAAGTGGTATCAAAGACCAATTAAGGGCATCAAGAAAGTGATCATGAAAGAGTCAATGGGATAATTGGATTAAGTTATAAATCATAGAACTTAAAAAAATTTAATTAAGTCTAATTAACTTATATGGCTGTTATTTCAGAATTACGATTGATCCAAAGAAAGAGGTTAGAGATGAGAATGAGAATCTGTTGCACCCAGAATGTCATAGTCAATGCTAGTACATTCTCTGATATGATGAAGGCTATGACAGTTGATCAAAAATTCTAAATCTCAAGCTATTACCAATGGAGGACCACCAATGGATAATTATTTGAAGCTTTTTCAGGATATGAGAACATTTTTTTTCTGGTGCGGGACCAGTGGAAGCACAAAATTGGCTATTGAGAGTGGAGGAAATCATAGATGGTATGTCTTGTCCATCAGAGAGAAGAGTTACCCTAGCTACTTTTGCTCTTGAGGAAGAAGCTCAAAGATGGTGGCAAAGTCAAATGCAGGAGAAGTTCAGAGGTAGAACCAATCACCTGATGCAATGGGAAGAGTTTATAAAAAATTTCAGGCATCGATTTGTACCATTGTCAGCTAGAAAACAGATGCAAGATAATTTATTAGGTTGTTGCAAGGAAATCAGTTTTATAGTATGAAGCAGAGTTTTCTATGTTGTCAAGGTATGCACCCCAGTTGATTCTTAATATAGAGGAGAAATGTCACAGATCTCTTTCTAGAATGAAAGATTCAATCAGGCAACCACTAGTGCCAATTAAGATTGAAGACTATTAAATACAAGTGGAGAGAGCTAGGCGGGTTGAGATTGATTTCCAGCAGATTCAGAAGCGTAGAGAGTTGCGCAAGTGGAAGAGTTCAGAAGAAATGACAACAAAATCTCATTACGGATAAGAGTCTAGCGAGTAGAAGATGAAGTCCTACACCGGGGAAGTTATTATCCAGGCTGGCAGTAGCACTATACAACCTTGTGTTTAAGTGTGGGAAGGAGCATCGTGGTGATTTTTACTTGGATTGAATGTGTGTTACTTATATAGACGGTCAGGACATCAAAGAAGAAATTGTCCTAATGTTCTTCAGAGATCCACATCAAATGTTCATTAAGAAAGGGATCCAGTTCATAGGATAGCAGAAGCTGATATTGTGGCTCGTAAGAAGCAACCAAAATAGAACAATTGCCCAAGAAATTATTCCATGACTCCTTAAGAATCAAAAGAGTCTGTTGCCACTAATGCTAATACATAGTTTGATGGATGATTTCTCTTTTTGTAGTTATGTTGAATTTATCAGATGTATAGTTTATTACAAATGTTTTAGTTATCACTTGACAAGAAACAGCATTTTATAATCATTTTTGTATCATCTTCATAGTTGATTTGGAGTTCATGAATTTCGAAGACAAAATTTTATGAGGAAAGATTATAATAATCAATTTTTAAGAAATCAGAGAAAAGTTTTGGCAACATAAATTGTATCCCAATTTTTGCACTCTGCGAATTTCAATTACAACAATTTTATAAAACTCTAACGAGAGATCGATCAATTTCATATAAAGCACGGTAAGTAAATTATGAATAGATTGGAAGNTAATAATCAATTTTTAAGAAATCAGAGAAAAGTTTTGGCAACATAAATTGTATCCCAATTTTTGCACTCTGCAAATTTCAATTACAACAATTTTATAAAACTCTAACGAGAGATCGATCAATTCCATATAAAGCACGGTAAGTAAATTATGAATAGATTGGAAGAAAAAAAATTGGAAGCTATAAAATAATTAAGCCTAATTAACCCTTCATTAATTCACCCTTAATCATGTTTTAGTGTAGCCCGCCGACCTAACCTGCGATATATGTGTCGATTTAGGGCCTCCATAGCCATCGAAAATATTTCTCCCTTTCTTTGTTTCGTTGGCTCAAAACCACATTTCGTTTCTGCTCCTTACTGCGAGCTCCCGCAATCCTGCACCCGGCTACTGTAGCACAGTTCGCGATCCAGGGTGCAAATGGAGCAGCGCACACTTCTGGAGGCTTTGATTTGGGTCTCTGGGACCAAATTGATTTCAACAATTATTTAGAAAATTTTCATTCATGAATACAGTAACATATATCAGATTAGTTATAAGTATATATATTAAATTGTTTATAAAATATAAAAAACCAGCCTATTATATGATTTCTTATAGACTTTCATACATATTGTATTTTTTTTCTTGGATTGTTGTAGTTTAGAAGTGTGATTACTCTTGAATTATCTTTAAATAACTTATTATGTTTCTTTAATATTATTTCTAGGTTTTAAACAGATGAATAGAATATGAGTAAATATATACAGAATATGAAAATAACAATAAAAAAGGTGTAATTTTTACTGGTTAATTTTAATCGTTTTCTTTATAGGCCCTTTCATGTATTTAAATATTCTGATCGTCTGTTCTCGTCTTGGTTAACTCAAAGACTTGGGCATNGTTTCTTTAATATTATTTCTAGGTTTTAAACAGATGAATAGAATATGAGTAAATATATACAGAATATGAAAACAACAATAAGAAAGGTGTAATTTTTACTAGTTAATTTTAATCGTTTTCTTTATAGGCCCTTTCATGTATTTAAATACTCCGATCGTCTGTTCTCGTTTTGGTTAACTCAAAGACCTGGGCAGGCTAGTGACATCTCCCACCTATTTTGATGAATTTTTATAGGAACAAGTGTTGGAAAAGAATTTAGTGAGCAAACTGGTATCGGATTCTGTTACAACCTGTGTCACATAATGGGATTATCATAGGGCATGAAAAGTCATATTTTAAATGTTCAGCTTCATAGCTTAACCAATTTCATTTTAAGGATGCGGTCATTATGCATACTCCTAACTGATGACGAAACTTTAAACATAATACCAATTTCAATGAGAGACGTCTTAAGTTAAAAGCTTCCTAATGCAACTAATGACTGGATTCAAGAACACAAGCCCAAGATTCAAAATTCATGCACAACCAATATAATAAATACTTTCTCACTAATCACTGAAATAATTAAATAAATAAACAATGAAAAAATTCACCAAAATCATAAATCCAAAACATTGATGCATAAGGATAATTTCCACAAAAATGCACTATGCGAGAAAGCTTAAAATGCAACTAATGACTAAAATGCACTATGCATAATACCAATTTCAATGAGACACGTCTTAAGTTAAAAGCTTCCTAATGCAACTAATGACTTAATGACTGGATTCAAGAACACAAGCACAAGATTCAAAATTCATGTACAACCAATATAATAAATACTTTCTCACTAATCACTGAAATAATTAAATAAATAAATAATGAAAAAATTCACCAAAATCATAAATCCAAAACATTGATGCATAAGGATAATTTCCACAAAAATGCACTATGCGAGAAAATCCTATATTTAACCAGCAATTGAACATAAAGAGAACAAAAAACGTAAAGGATGTGTAATTCAAAAACTCATACATGCCACGTAAATCTCTGAAATTTAATCCTGGACAGAAAAAAATATCAAAAAAAAAAAAANAAATGCACTATGCGAGAAAATCCTATATTTAACCAGCAATTGAACATAAAGAGAACAAAAAACGTAAAGGATATGTAATTCAAAAACTCATACATGCCACGTAAATCTCTGAAATTTAATCCTGGACAGAAAAAATATAAAAAAAAAACAAAAGAAAAAACTAAAAAAACAAAAGCAAAAACAAAAAAAAAAGTAAACAACTAAGATCCTGATTCAAAATGAAGGCTCCATATAAGATATTAATATAAAGATGTAGCATTTTTTGGGAAGTTAACAAACCCACCTATAGAAACACATTATAATCTGCCTCAAAACCTAGATTGCAAGATCTTTCGATATATCTTGGACTTCACAGCTCTCACGAGGAGCTCAATATCAAGATAATAAATAATATATTTGCAACATCTACGANTGGACTTCACAGCTCTCACGAGGAGCTCAATATCAAGATAATAAATAATATATTTGCAACATCTACGATTTTTAATTATATTCCTCTAAGAATGAAGTCTAAAGCAAATTGTTTCTATCTTACTTTAGTCCAGAATATGAACACAACAGAAATTGGAATCTTCATGTTCACAAACAAAAGAGATAGGAATTTTCATGTTCACAGAAAAAGGTATAAAACTATTAGCATATTTGAAAACAAAATTGCAAACTACAAATGCAACACCATCGTTAGTCTCATCCCAAGTATTTGGTATCGGCATTACTAATACTAATTTTCCATTTATTCCTATTGTATGAGGAGTTAAATCTACTTTTCAAAATTATTTTAAATAACTTCTACTTGTATTATCATAAGTTTAACACTTTAACATTCTAATCCTCCGATACTAACTTCAACTAATCAGCTAACAGCACATTTTCTATCATTCATCATACACATCCAAAACACTCAAGATTTTATCAATTACATTACCTTTATCAAACATCCTCTAATCATTCCATTGATATAATCACTCCTTAAACAATGAATTATCGTGCATCTAAAAAGTTTACTATTGTTAAAGCATGGAATTAGTTCCATTAAAAGACCAAATCCTCCTACAAAATAAATCTAATCTCTTATAAGACCGACACATACAAAGCCTCTACCTAGCTTTTAAAGAATTGATTGCTCTCGAAAAGCTTACTATTTAATTCAATATATGTGTTTAAATAGGCGTTACAATGTTCAACAAATAAACCCAAAAAAAACCTCTAATTATACAGTACTCACAACACTCCCCACAAGATGGGCAAAAGATATTTACTAAGTCCATCTTGTTACAAAATCTAGCTAACTCCACTGAACTAAGTCCTTTAGTAAGGCAGTTAACCACCTTCTCTTTAGTAGCTACATGACTTAGTTCCAACAATTCGTTATCCAGATTCTCCATGATGAAGAATCTATCAATACCCACATGTTTAGTTCTATCATTGCACCGGGTTGTTAGCAATGCTGATTGTCTTGTCATACCACAACTTCATTTGAGTCCCCTGATCAACTTTGAGTTCAACCAACAAGACTTTCAGCCACATCAACTCAGCAACTCCTAATATTATGGTCTTGTATTATGCCTTTGTTGTTGATCTTGCTATAACTGACTATTTCTTACTCTTCCACAAGACAAAGTTGCCACCTACAAACATAGAGTATCCTAATGTGGATCATATGTCATCAGCAAGGCTTGCCCAGTCAGAATCATAAAAGTCCTCAATATTTACATGCACGTTCTTCCTGAATCTCAACAATTTCCCTGGTGCAACCTTCATATCTCAGAATTTGATACACTACATCCATATGACCCTTCCTTGAATCATGGATGAAGCTGCTCACCACAGTTACAGCAAAAGAGATATCAGTTAGAGCGTGGCACAGATAGATCAGGCGGCCTACTAGCCTCTAGTACCTCTCACGATCAATTGATCCATTTTCCTTTGTACTGAGCTTAACCTTCCGATCAATGAAAGAGGCTGCTTATTAGCAACCCAACATGTCTATCTCCATGAAAAGATACAATAATTTTTTTTTCTCAGATAGAATCATCCCATCAAATTCATGAGCTACTTCAATCTCAAAAAAGTATCTCAGTTATCCCAAATTCTTTACCTCAAACTATTTCCCCAATATTCTCTTAAAGTTGAGCAATTTCTGTCTCATTATCACCAGTGATAATTATCTCATCCACATACATAGCAAGTATGATAGTGTGACATTCATGTTGTCAAAAGAATACCGTGTGGTTTGCATTAATCTGCTGATATCCCATATCAACCATCTACATTCTAGACTTATCAAACCAGACTCGATGAGACTGTTTCAAGCCATACAGTGACTTAACGAGCCCCTACACCTTGCCCACTGTCTAGTATGTACTGAATCCTGATGGTATCTCCGTATACCTCCCCCAGTAGTTCTCCATAATCCACTTGGTGGGGTCTTCATCCACCATTCAATAGCAGAGAAGCCGGTGTCCTCGTCGTGCTCATCTTTACAACAGGTGTTAAGGTTTCATCGTAGTCAATAACATCAGTCTGACTGTATTATTTTGCCATTAGTTTTGTATTACACCTCTCTACCTTCCCTTATAGATTTTGTTTTGTCGTGAAAATCCATTTGCATCTAACTCACTTCTTCTCTATTGATTATGGTACAATCTCTCATGTTCAGTTTTTATCAAAAACTAGAAGCTCTTCATTCATCATCGCTTCCCAATTGAGATCTTCTTTAGCAATCCGCCGACACTTTGATATAGAGACAGAGTCCAATGATGCAATGAATGTTCCATGCAAATATGAGATTTTAGAATAAGAAAAAAAGTTCGTAATGTCAAGTTCCCACCCAAAACAATCATGAGAATGTCTCGCATTGTTGCGAGAGATCTTCCTTAACGTTGGCAGTTTTGAATCAAAGGTGGATGGTGTAGGTGTCTCAAGGGGTGGGGAAGATCGGGACAAAAGACTTGTTGGCACTGCAGCCTTTAATCCCTCAGTTTCTTCTTCCTCTATGTATACACCCTTAGCTCAACTCTAGCCTGAATTCCACCACCTTTGGGTCAATCTCCTCGATTTTTGTCTCTCAGTTCATTATCCCATATCACAAGACATGGCATTGATCCTACTTGCACCACTACTACTCACTCTCTGTTGTCTCATATCTCTAGCATATGTTGAGTCACTGAAAGGACGAATTCACCTTCAGAGTCTAGTATGATTCAAACTCTCTAAATGACACATTCATACTCGCAAAAAGTCTTTTCTCAATCGGGTTTTAATAGACATAGCCCTTCTTAAAACAGAATAACTAACGAACATACATTTCATAGTTATAGGATCTAACTTCCTTACAGATGGTCTGATGTCTTTCACAAAGCAAACACATCCAAATACCATCAATAGAAGGATTTCATTATTGCTTCCTTTCAATATCTGACAAGAAGATTTCCACTCCAAGACACTTGAGGGCATCCTGTTAATTAATTGAACGGTTGTCAACATTGTTTGCCCTCATAAATATTGAGGGAGATTCATTATCATCATCATGCTTTGGGCTACCTCTAGAAGATGTTGAACATCTTTGCTACTCCATTCTATGTCGGAGTGTTTGGGTGTGTGGTTTGATGTTGCATCCTTTGAGTTGACAGTAGTCCCCAAATGTTTTGTTGATATTTTATGTCTCATTATTAGTTCTCAGTGCCTTCACAAATGCCTCTTATTGGTAAGGATTGTTTCGTGGAAATCTTAAAAGCAAGCAACCACCTTACTCTTCTGTTTCATCAAGTATTTCCAGATAAATAACGAGCATTCAAAATATGGAACAGAGTCTTAAAGTTGGTACACCTCATTGTATCATTAACAAACATAGGCTGTGTTATACCCCATCAGCGGTCTAAATGCTCTATGCGACAACTAAGTCCATATAGGAACAAAACTCACTAGTGACACTCATCACATGTCGAGATGAACCAAAATCTATTATCCATTCTAGTAAACTTATGGTGGATAAAGAGGCAAGAGCGTATGTATCACGAGCACCTTTGGTTGAGTAGCATAACTAGCAATGTTTCCCATAGATAACGATAAGGTGGATGCATCCCGAGTGATATAGCATGTCGCTCTCTGTTTTCTCTTTAACATCTCTAGTAACTCATGATCCTAATCGGTAAAGTTTACC